>LS550519.1:342624-409002 GCA_900490775.1 Pristionchus maxplancki
AGAAGGGGCCCGCTTTGATGGAAATTTATACCAGAAATCGTAATTTAGGTTGTTTGAATGGGCTATTTCGGAGTGCATTAGAACCCTGGGGTGTGGTTAGATGGGTAGGAGGAGTGTGGTTGCAGGAGGGGATCTTGGATGTGGGGAGTGGGGCAGTGTTGATTAGAGGTGGAAAACTGGTTGAAAAAAAAGATTGTAGTCAGGCAGGAAGAATGAGGTTGCAGTAGATGCTGATAGTAACAAGGATGTAAAACGATTTGATGAACACTCGATGTAGTGCGAAAAAAACAAATCTTGCAGACTGAGCGGGTCGTACGGTTCGGGCGCCGGCGCGGGAGGAATGTACGGCGGCGGCGCCTCCCCCGGGTACTCGAGGAAGTTTGAGGAGGTGAGAATGATCTTTGATCTCTTCCAATTAGTTGACATTCTGCAGGCATTTCTAATCTAGGCGTGAATACTCTGAATGGGATACAAGCGTTTGCTACTGTAGTTAGCAGCCGTCAGATTCTGCAGCTCATCAACATCTCTTTGCAGCCGTCCCTGGACTCGTGGGCGACGTCGCCTCGCAAGTTCGAGGTGTACAAGACGAGGGCGGAGAGAGATGCGGAGAGGAACACGCAGATACACCCGCAGGCTGTGTGAGTGGAGCGAGATATGCTCAGATCGGGATTAGATTATGGAGAGAAGAGAGAGAGAGTTGGCACCAGGCAGCTGCCCGTTTCGATTGCTTGGGATTTTGAATGGAATAGTGCAAAGGTTAGTAAACCGTTCATGGGGTTGTAAAAAAACTTACAGAAACGAGACCGTGAGTGGGGCTGCGAAGTCTAACTCTAGATTGCTGATTAGGGAGAGAGAGAGAAATTTGGCACCAGGAAGTTACTCGTTTCGCTCGCTTGAGAAATTGAATGGAACGTTGCAAAAATCAGTAGTACCCATTTAGCTAGTATAGAAAACAAAAATAAATAAATAAATTGGAACACGCAGATCGAGCCGCAGGCTGTGCGAGTGGCACTCGTTTCATTCCTATGGGCTCACTAGGAAGTTGTTTGTTTCGATTGCTTGAGATATTTGTAGTGTCGAAGCACCAGCTAATAGACCGTGCGAGTTTAGAAGCAACAAAATCAAATGCTTTCTCAAACTCGGCGAATGGGTCGAAGAAGGATTGAATATGTCTACAACTACAGACTTGATGAGTGAGGGATTAGCAGGAAAAATATGATCTGTTCGTAAGGATAAAAAGCTCTGACTGAGTGAAGATTCAAGTGTGCATTCGCTATTGTTCAAATTCACACGCCTGGCGGTTACAAGTTCCGATTGCAGTAGATCTTGGTTGGAATTTTGTTCACATCAATGATCTTTTCACTAACAACCGTTTATTCCTCCCCTTCCAGCACGGCTCCCTCGTCCGCCTACCGCACCTCCTACTACACCGACTCGATGGGCAGTGCGGGCATGGGAGGATCCGCTGGTGAGCAATTACTCTGATCATCAAAAACTATGCAGTTTTCGGTCTCAATGATTTTACTTCTTTGCCGAGTAGCGCAGAGTAGTGTTGAGTGAGTCTCTGATTTTGGTTGCTAAAATAAAACTTAATGAAGAAAAAACTTAATGTAGGAATGGGAGGATCAGCAGATGAGTTATTGTTCTAGTTGACGAGTCCTGAGTTAGATTGGATCCCCTAACGAAAGTTGGAAAAAGGGTGTTACGAAAAAATGGGGAAAAAATATTTCCCCGGTTGGCTACTCGTATTACGAAGTACTCGACAGTATTCGGTTACAATTGTATTAGTTATTTGCCAAGTTGCGCAGAGTGGTGCTCGGTTTCGGAATTGACGGTGGAAAAAATAAGAATTGGAATAGGAGGATCCGTGCTTTAGGGATTACTCTGAGAAGCTCTAGGCAGGTTTCGATTCCAACTAGAACATGTTTTTGCTGAGTGGCCCTGGGTAGGGTTGGAACAGTTAGAAGGTATAAAAAATATAACTATTTAATCTGGTTATTCTAGTGTCATCAAAGAAGGTGTTTCGCGGTTGCACTGGTTGGCCTTACCTGGTCGATGTAAAGCTGCGGCAATAACTTGTATATCTCTAATTTTCATCAAGTATAAATCCAAGTTGCCCATATTTCAGGTCGTTCCTCGGCCTACTACCGTCCGAAGAGCGTGTACGATGAGATGCCCTCGTACGGAGGAGGAGGAGCACGGCCGAGCAGTCTGTATCATGAGAGATCCAGTGAGTGCGGGGGGGGGGGGGGATAAGATGACACCACTCTTTTAAGGCAGTACTTTCCTGATGATTGGGGACTAAAAGGGAAGAGATGGAAAGAATCAGCTTGCATGGCTCTAGTAGCGCCAGTGAAATCCGAATGTGGAATGGTTGTGTAGAAGTCAATTTGAAACAGATGATCAGAAAATTATGTGGAGCATGGCAGCTTGGTCTTGAGCCAAGCGTGAAACGTAAAATCGGTTTAAAATAGACAGTTCTTCAAGGTGAAATCAGCAATGACGGATTTGTTGAATCCTTGACATCCTAGTGAAACAGAGATGTTCCCAGACTTGAATTGAATGATTGCAGCCACGC
The DNA here is from genome assembly GCA_900490775.1 of Pristionchus maxplancki. Taxonomy (NCBI): domain Eukaryota; kingdom Metazoa; phylum Nematoda; class Chromadorea; order Rhabditida; family Neodiplogasteridae; genus Pristionchus; species Pristionchus maxplancki. Next base: position 345,203 of record LS550519.1, read on the forward strand.
CCTCCTACGACAACAACCCGCACGCGGGCAACGACGGCCCGTCCTCCAACATCAACGACATCCTGGCACGATACACGACGGGCAGGGTGGAGGACTACGGTGGAAGGTACGGTAGCCAGAATACGGTAGCGGAATTACGGTATCGATTTGCAGCAGCGCCGCGAGCTCCTACAATCGCCCCTCGCGCCGCATGACGACTGCAGTGACGGATTCGGATCGAGCGGTGAGTTACGGTAGTTGTGAAGTATGGTAGATGCGCGATATTGTAGATACGGTAATTTTCCTTTGATGTCGCCTTGGAGTTTCGCGGTTTCAACAGTATCCCATAATCGTATAGTCAAGCTGGTTTTGATTCATCGTTCTTCCTCAAATACCACTATTCAAATTCTGTGATGTTGTTCCTCGAGTTTTGCAGTTTCGTAGCATTAGATAACGTAGGACCATTCGTTTCTGATATAGAGTAGACGCAGGGTGAACTTAAAAATAGAAAGCGAAGGATACGGTATCTGAAGGCTATTGTATTCGCAGGCGGCGTACGCGCGCTCTCGATCGATCGATCGCAAGGACTCGGATGTGGTCGATTTCCGATTGAAGACGCCGGATCTGGGCAGTGGAGGAGGAGAGTACACCTACGTGCACTACCACGACTCGGCGGTTAATGGAGGTAAGGTGGAGGGGTGGGGATATATCATATATACCATATATATATACACCATATATGGTGGGATACGGTAGACTTGGTCAAACTGTGGAAAACTTAATGAAAATCGTACTGAAACCCCAGTAAGAGTAGTGTTTCGACGACACGTCTCAAGTGAATAGGGCGAATTGTTTCAATGCGCGATCTGTTCTGAGCTGAAAAAAAAGTTGCATTAATGAGTGCACATGAACTGCCGAAGATCTGAAGAATCGTTACGAAGCCCTTCCCATTGCAGCCCGCGCGAGCCAGCCTCGAGGTCTCAGCAGCGGCTTGAATGAGACGCCCAAGAGCATACTCAAGAACAAGCAGGTACAGTAATCAGGGAGGGGTACGGTAGATCGATTGCCTGAGGAGTACGGTACATGAATAATCCCTTTGAGTTCGGCGGATTGCAGAGCGCCGACTACGAGCCGCGCGCGGAGGCCTCCTCGAGTGTGGGTCCCGTGCGGTCCGTGATCGATCGATTGAAGAGGTACGGTAGATTACGGGTTTGAAGAAAAAAGAGAAGAATTCATCGTTGCTCACTCTCGGGATCAGTGGGTATAGAAGTGGTGCAGCGGGAATGTGATGGGCGCTATTTTGCGTGAAATATTACTTGGTCCGCAGATGAATTAGTTTTGAGTTTCCCATAAATGCTCACACGATTGCAAAAAACGGTGAATGACCGCAGAAGTAGATTTTGAGAAGCTCAAGTGTTATCGGTTTGAAAATTGGGATTTTTGGTTGATCTTCGAATCGTTAGAGGTTGTACATTATCACTGCGACCCATCAATGCAGATAGAATAGGTGTTGCTACAACGAGAATGTCACTTGCTATTGTTTTCTGAATTCAATGAATTGAGCATTTTAGTATTAGTCGACAAGAATTGTGAAGCGCATTGTGAATCCAGGAAATATTCCGAGAAGACGGGTTCATGAAACGCCAATCTCTGCAGACACCTCTCACTCGAAAAGTCGCCTCCCTCGTCCGCGTCCACCGCCCGCGCGCCCTCATCCGGTCCGGCCGCGCGTCCCTTCATCGCGCCCTCAACGATGACGCCATCTGGCGGATCGTACGCGACGGGAGGAGCAGGAGGAGCGTATGATGATGGTGAGTTCCACATGTTCTACCTAGCGCTGCGGCCCATCGGAATACATTGAATAGGAGGTGCTGCAACGGGAAAGGGGCTGGGGTAGTTTTACAATTAGGGGAATTTAGTTGTCAAATTACTTGTCAGGTTAAAATCTGGATAAATGGGAAATGTAAAATGATAAATCGATGAGTCAGGGGTAGTTGGGGGTGGAGTCGGAACATGATGAATTGGTGGTGTGGAGGGTAGTGAAGATGAAGGGATTGGTTGATTCTTCAGTGGATCTCCCCGGCAGTGTCGAAGACTAAATATCAATAATGAGGGAAAATGTTCTTTCTTTTGTGATTTTGGGTGAAACAACCTGGCGATTTGGTGGTGCATGAGGGAATGAAAGGTTCGGGTGTGTGCAGTCAATGATAACAGGACATGGCCTAAAAAGTGACGTCATTTTGAAAAGCGGTGAATTGATGCAGAAAGGGATGAATACACATGGATTCCCTGCTAGGTGGTATGTAGTCATCTCTGTCTTGAACGATTTAAAACCCACCCTGACTCATCCGATTGCAGGCAAGAAGCGGTCGGCGACGTCCGCCCTGCCCTTCAACCGACGACGAACGTCTGAGTTGAGACTGGGCGCCGACGGAAGCATCGTGACGAACGGATACTCGGATATGATGCCGACGACGAGCCCCTACAGGTACGGTGGTAAAGGGAGGAATGGTCTGACTCTCTCACTTTCCCCTGCTCGCTCGCTTCTCTAACCGACGAGAGAACATTGCGAAATGAGAGAGTCAGATCATTGCTCAAGAGAGGGCTACGGCATACTGATTATGAGGGAAGAAGCCCTACAGGTACGGTGGAAGTATGGTAGGGAAAGAGGGTTCCTGTAGGATAGGGTGGAACAATAGGACGGTTGGAGGAAGTATGACTTGACCGGGAGTATCGCTGCCTCAGCGAAGTGTGAAGTACTAGCAAGATTCGTTCATCTGATTTCACTTCCTGTACCTGCCAAACAATCTTACTTGTGTGTCTTGGAGATGAATTCGCCCCAAAGTGTGTACAAACCGTTAGTTGGGATGACCAGGAGCATTCCTACTCCAGATTAGCTAAACATACGGGTAAATTGAAAGTCGGAGATAACCCCTTGAGAACAACTTCTGATATCATCCATCCTTCTTGTCTAGTATGGCATGACCCCACTCTTGACTGCTTGTGGCCTCTGCCTTTCCATCTTACCTATTGGTGACGCAATCCTTCCTCTCCAGATACCTCGACGACTCCTCGTATGGTCGCACGTCGTCCATCTCCACGTCGAGTCGACGCGACGAGCCGGTGACGGGCATCGACAAGATCAAGAATCTCTTCACGTCGTCGTCAGCGACGAGGAAGGACAGTGGAGGGGGCAGGTGAGGGGGATCTTAGATGAATGAAAGCTGGTTTTACATTTTCGAATTGGGTTTGGCGCAAAATCGAGCAATAGGAGATGATAAGTGTAAATGGGGCCGGTGAAACAGAAGTGTGCAGTGGGGGGGGGGAAGGTGAAGAAGGATCGTTGAGAAGGTGTTTATATTTTGGAATACGAGAGACTTGCAAAATCGAGCATTGGGAGATTCTTTGACTAAATGGTGCCGTTGAAGCACATATCGTCGAGGGACATTGAAGCCATACTTTGTTCAATCAGTTGATGGTATTCGTTTGATGGTGTTTATGGGTTTTCCAGTGATATAGGCAATAATTTATTAAAGGAATAGCAAACGTTCACCATTACATGTTCTGCCGAAACACAAGTCTGACTGCGAAAAAGGTGGTCGCCCTTGATCTGCAGTGATTGTGGGTATATACTGGGTCGTAGTCTGGCATTAACGGGATAGCAAGCGCCTAATCATTCAATGTACTGCTGAAACACAAGTCTCGCTTGTATTGCCATTATTATTCTCCTAACGACCCGTCCTCCATCGCAGAGCGTACACTCCCTCGGGCACGTCGTCGTACGGGCTGTCGAACGTGGCGACGACGTCATCGTCGCGGGACGCTTACGGAGCGCCCGCCGGAGGATACGGTACCAGGAGCACCTATCTAGGTACGGTAGAGTACGGTAGAGCCGATCGAGAACTGATGCTTACGGTAGAGTAGATGCCTATTGAGTGATGCTCTTCAGGTGGCTCCACGCCGACCAATCGATACACGTCGTCTGGCTACGGTACCGGAGGAGGCGCATCGTCAACTGAACCGCGACGATACTACTACGATTGATCTGGGAAGAGTACGGTAGCGCAGCTACAGTAACCCTACAGTATCCCCACCATCCTTCCCTCCTCTCACTTTCCAATCGATACTTCACTTTGAGTCATATTGCCATCCGCCCCTCTTGTTTCACATTGCCTCCCTAATCGTGTTTGATCTACCCAATGACCTACCGTATCCCCGAGATTGATTATCAGGACCATCATTGCCCTTAGACCCGCTCTAGTCGCTAACCATTTGTTTCGCCTATCTTCGCACTTTATCGATCTATCGTATCTAGTTGCCTACGGTAATCTTTCGTTCTCTCGCGAGGCTTGGTTACGGTACCCTACTCAAAGTTCGCTCTCCGCCTTTCGTATGTGAAGAATTGGGTGCTCATCATCAATGAATCTGAGTTATTTTCACGAATTTCACGATCAAATCTAGCTAATTATCTCTTGCTGAATGATGTAATAGTACAGAGTATTGAATAAATTACGTTTCGAGAATGCAGTTGAGTCTATAAGATTGTGTGAAGAGTTCGTGAGATCATTGTGTGAGATACTTGGATCAGATTTGGAGTCAAGCAAGAGTTCGTTCACGTGAATTTCAGATGCAAATGAGTCGTTTCCGGGAGCGAATCGCCACTCAGACTAGAGAGGAGTCAGAGGAGACCGCTCATCTCATTTGCAAGTGTATGGAAATGGAAGAGGGGGCGGAGCCAGACACCCTCTCCACTCTCTCACCACTCGAAGGCTCATCACTCCGTCGGCTTAGAGCGCTCCAGGTAGCTCGCTCGCTCCTGAGCTCCTTTTTCGCTAATTAGGGACATGTTGGGGGTCACCCCTAGCCCCTCGTAGCTTCAGTAATCGTATTACTGTACCCTGACTACAGCTATCTCATCTTGTCGCTCCCCCAAATTGGATCTCGCGCCCCTTCGCTTTTTACATAATTACGCGCGCCGATCACATCATTAGCATGCGGGCGCTCTCGCTCAAATAGTCATCGCGTTGGCATTGCCTCTCCATTCCAGTTGGATCCTCCGTCTCGACTCGGTCAATTCACCTCCTCTCCGCTCACCGCCCCTGTAACCAACGACTACTCCTCTCGCAACCATGGTACGTGGGTCACGGTAGGTCACGGCGAGTGATGCGACGTGGTAGATCACCGTGTTGCCTTCAGACCACCGTCGACTCGGGCTCTCGCAGCAACCTCATCAACAGCAACACCACCCCCAACTCGATTCTGGACGGCAAGGAGAAGGCTGCGGCCGCGGTTGCTGCAGCAGTGGCCGCTGCAGCTGCAGCTGCGTCGCCCGCCTCGACGACCGCCGACGACGTGAGCTCGACGTCGACGGAGGCGCGCGACTCCTCCAAGGACAGCCACGCTGACGACATCGAGGTACGGTAGCCCCATCGATCGATCGGGAACAGATTCATTACCGTCATTTTGAGATAGCGTACTCCCTTGTTTGTGAAACGAACCCTTAATTGCCAACTGAGTTGAATTATGCCACGTGGCATTGTGTTCGATCGCCAACTGATGGGAGTACGGTAGCTCCGCCCCTCGATCGATCGCCAACTGACTTACCGTAACCCCAACCGCATTGCAGCCGCCCCTCGCCTACCGCGAGCTCGTCTCCTCCTCTGCTGTGCACGCGACACGCGAGTACCTCGACCAGCTCTTCTGGTACGGTAGCCCCGCTCCCCGGCCGGATCGATGACTGACTCGGTTACGGTAGATCGTCCGTCGATCGACGACTGACTAATACCGTAACCCGTTCAGGGACAAGAACGAGCTGCGCAACTCGCCGCCCGCCTTCCGCCACGTGGCGCGCCTCATCGACTCTGGTACGGTAACCGGGTGGGATACGGTAGTCTCTGGTTACGGTAACTTATCGATCGATTGCAGAGATTTCGCGCGTGGTCGAGCAGATCTCGGCGACGCTGGCCTCTGCGACGACCAATCTGCAGCAGGGCAGAGGGGACGAAGCTGCTGCAGCTGCTGCAGCTGCAGTCGACTCCTCCAAGGTCGTCCTCCAGGAGAAGATCTTCGTCCCCGTCGACAAGTACCCCAGGGTACGGTAACCAGGTTACGGTATGGGTACGGTATCGATCTCATTGCAGTACAACTTTGTCGGCCGCATCCTCGGGCCGCGCGGCATGACCGCGAAGCAGCTGGAGGAGGAGACGGGCTGCAAGATCATGGTGCGCGGCCGCGGCAGCTGTCGCACGGTGAGTGTGCGTAGTGCGGGCGTGGTGCGACGACGAGGATTCCGAAAAGTCGCCATTCAAAGTTTGAGCTGCAGGAGCCGCTGCACGTGCTGATCCACGCCGAGGACCACGCCGACAAGGTGGAGCAGAAGCTGCGCAAGGCCGTCGAGAGGATCAACCAGCTGCTGACTCCGCCGGTGAGCAGGGGTGGTACGGTAGCGGGTGCGGTGGGACAGATGGGTGACTTGGAGGGTACGGTAGGAGTGTGGCGGGGCAGATACTTGATTAGCACTGTAGTTCGTCGGGTCAGATAGATGGCGGGGTACGATGGGTACGGTAGTTCGCTGGGTCATGTCACTCACTTGTGGTGCTGTAATATATCGATTTCCCTGATTGCAGCCCGAGGGCAAGGACGAGCTGAAGCGCAAGCAGCTGATCGAGCTGTCGATCATCAACGGCACGTACCGCCCGACGACGGCCACCAAGCTGGCACTGCGTGAGTACGGTAGTGTGGTGTGTAGTGCGCCGGATGGGAAACGTCGCTCACACCCCATGCACACAGGTCGCGATAAACTCCATCTCGCCTCTTTTGTCTCTCACCACGCGCGCTCTAGCCGTCACGCTTGCGAGAGAACAGCGCGCCCAAGCGGTCCACTCCCATGAGCAGCGGTGTCCGAGTGGTTAAGGAGATTGACTAGAAATCAATTGGGCTCTGCCCGCGTAGGTTCGAATCCTGCCCGCTGCGAATCTTTTGCTCTATTTTTAGCTTGCTTTCTGCTGGTTCTCCTTCTACTTTCAATTGTATTTTGTTGTAAAATAATGACTTTTGTAAATTGCAGAGGCACCTCGCATGCCTACCACCTTCTCGCACGCCGGTTCGCCCTCTTCCGGTCCGCTGGCCGGCCTCGACTCCTCCATCTTCTCGATGCTCGGAGATCCCGCCAAGCGCAGACTACTGTAGGTTTGGGCTGGGGTAGGGGTGATCTTTGATCTTTGATCTCTGAGACTTATCTTTGCTCTTTGCAGTCCCTCGTTCGGTCTGCCGCCCACCTCTGGTGCCTCGGATCTGTCGTCGCCCCACTCGCCGCCCGCCTCGCCCCGTCACACCACTGGTGAGCAAACGTCACCCGCACCCCGCGCACTCGACGCACCACCGAGGTACACCACACACCACACCACGCTAATTGCAGGCTCTGGCGCGCCGGCATCGCTACTCGACGACAACCAGGCATATCTCGCGTCGCTCCTCGCCGCCTCGGTGAGTGGTCTTTGATCTTTGGTCTTTGCAGTTTGTTGTCTTTTCTCTAGTTTGATCTTTGATCTCTTGCAGAACGCGAACGCCTTCTCGGGCAACTCGCTCTTCAGCGACTACTACCGCCAGCTCGTGGCGTGAGTTCTGGCGTGTGTGACCATGCGAACCTACCATCTGTCCTACCGTACCCTAACCTCCTTCCGTACTCAGGATGTCTCTCGCCGACCCTTCGCTGCTCTCGTACGGCATGCCTCCGCATGATCTGCTCGCTTCTCTGGTGGGCGGAGGAGCATCGTCGACCGCCTCGCACCACCACGCACCCTCGTCCACCGGGTACGGTAGGGGAAGTACGGTGGGGCAGATGGGTTATGGGCTATGGTAGATGGGGTGGTAGGGTACGGTAGTTCATTGGGTCAGATCGTTTACGGTAATGATGGAGCCATTGCAGCATTGGCGCGTCGGTGCCTCCGCCGCCGCAGTACGGTGAGCGTCCGGGTTCGGCGGCTTCTGGCGCCGTCTCGGGCTCGCACCACCACCATCACCACCACGCCGCCGGCGCCATGGGCATTGGAGCGGGCATGGGAGGAGGCACGGGAGGCAACATGCAGGGTCAGTGGGGGTGGGGGTAGGGAAGGGTTGGGGTACCATACTCTGGTACGATAGGGATACGGTACAACAAGGTGATGGGGTAGTATATGGTTGGAATATGGTTCCACACTGGGGTACGAAAGGGATACGGTACCACTCTACAGTATACCTTGTGGTACCGTATCCTTGGTGCATGATGTGACTACCGTATTCTCGTCATCAATACAGTACCCCTCGCTTGCAGGTCTGATCCCTCCGGCGACGATCCAGCAGTACCTGGCTGCGGCCTCGATGCTCAACGGCATCCCCTACAATGACAACAACAACAACAGTCATAACAACAACAACAACGTGAGTTTGATCTTTGATCTCTGCGGAGTTTGATCTCCGATATCTTGCAGCATCGTGACTCGATGGCTCCGACTCGCCACCGCTCGCCCATCACGCACGACGGTTCGGGAGACGCGCAGGTGGCCAACATGCAGGTACGGTAGTGATGCGGATGGTGCGTCGAGTGCGCCCATTGCGGACGACGTTTGGTATTCGTCGAATCCGATACACCATGTGCCTCCTTGCAGGCTGTGTCGGTGGGCCCGCCGACGAACCCGATGGCAGGAGCAGTGAAGCGTGCGTGAGGCGACTCGACATAATCAACTCACTCACCGCCCCTCCGTCGCTCCCTCCCCTCCTTCCTACCGTAACCCCGCCCCCATATACAGTACCCGCTCCATATACAGTACCCCACCCTCCTTACCGCATGCTATCGTATTCGCCTTGTGTAGTGTATGCTTGTCTCCTGTATCTAGCCACCATTCGTCCCTCTTTCCTCACTGATTGTGACTAGACACACACTTACTGTACAGTATGCTTCTACCTCCTTGCAACACCACACACGCACACACGTCGTCCATTCGTCCCATTCGGTCCCCTTCTCGCACAGTAACCTTTCGTCACTTGCAATACCGTACCCCTGTTTGATTGCCCCCATTCGTCAATCGATTGATTTGTTCTTATCGATTTTGATCTACCCTCACCGCCCATCTCACGCATCTCGATTGTAACTGTACATCGTCCCCCCTGCCCCGTTTCTTAGCCTGATTCCCCCACCGGTCCCGGAATGTGCCTACCGTACCCCCGTTTTATATTGTAGCTTTCTCAGGCCATACTTTCCTAGTTTATCGTACCAACTCTTCTCAGTTTGTCCTCTCGAACAGCTGGGCGTTTGGTCGCCTTTTTCATGTAGTAGTTTTTGTTTTGTATAGGGATTTGTGTTGCGGACTAGCCGCCTGTGAAACCTCTCGATATGTAGATAAATGTTGCGTTATGATCGAACATTGTGAACTGCACAGCCACATCAAAGAGCGATCAAGGAGTGGGTCAAAGGGTTCAAGGTGCATCTTTTCAGACTAACGGTAGATCAGTGTCTTCCTCCGCCTCACAATCAATGCAATCACGAAACAGACCTTGCTGGCGTGCCTTCCCTCCTACGTGCAAAACAAGGGCAGATCACTGATCTCGTCTCCCTCTTCCCATCGAGTCTCTTCCCTCTCCCTCCATCCCTCCTTCCCTCACTTCATTCCCTTCAGCGCCGCTGTCCTGCCTGTTTTTCTTGCTGAAACTGCCCATATCCCTGTCCGTAACTCGTCGACCACTATCAGTTCGTTTCCGTACCCATCCCTCTGAATCTATTGCGCCACGTGGGCATTCTTCAAGATCATTTTGCCCAGTGAAACGATCACCGCTCGCTCGCTTCGATCGCATAGTTGATCGATTTTTCAAGACATTTCATTCTGAGTATCATTTCGTAACTCGTCGATCGCGCTCATTCTACGCTCACTTTGCCTGCTCACAGCAAAACAAAAAGAGGGGTCGCGTTAGAGGGTTTCCTGGTTCTTTTCAAAACATGGGTAGGCCTCATTCCATCGATTGATCTCCATCCTTGGCACCCCTTCCCTTCTCTCGTCCAGTCACTTCTCTTCACTTGTCGTCTTTCATTTCGTGCTTCGTGCTGATACCTTCCATCTTTCCTCTCCTCATATTATGATTACCGTACCACTACATTACTTCCAATAGCTGCCCTAATCCTGGCTTCTCGCCTGAATCATTTTGCACTCTCGAGGTGTGTTTTCTAGAGTATTTCCCGATTCTAACTTGCCATCTATATAGTTCCACCCTGTCGCTCTATTGTAGGCCGCTGTTTCCCCTCACCGTCCCCCTTCTTCCTTATTCTTCAGTTCCCTGTCACCTATTTGAACCGCGTCGATACGTCGTACCGCCTTCGTTCCTCTACCGTACCGCGTCATTCCGCTAAGGTATCGTGTGCCCCATTGCAGTGTTCGCCCCGTCGCAAGCGAGGCGCGAGTGATTCCGTGCGATGGACGGGCACGTCGTGAATCCCAATGGAGCCTTCAATGCCGAGGACTACGGAGCTATTCCCCTCGATGCCGCGGCGCCCGCAGCAGATGCAGCAGCTGCAGCCCCGCAGCAGGAGCGACCCGAGCTGGATTCGCCGCCCCCGTCCTCTGCACACCAAGTGTATTCGGAGCCCGCAGTCTCCAATTGGGATAGCCTGAAGGGTTGGTGGAATGGTCTTCCCAAGTGGAAGCAGACTCTGTATGGATCGATCGGAGTGTTCAGCGTCGTCGGAGGCGGAGGATCAGCTGGCTACGCTCTCTTCCGCGTCATCGCTGGCTGAACCTAACGACACGATGTATCTCGGATGCCCGTACCGATTCTACCATAACCCAACTTTCGTATCCTACCGTACACGAATGGTTTCGACAACGTCTCGAATGCGCTTATCGATTCTACCCGATTTTCGTTCGCTACCGTATCCGAATGATTTCTTTGATCTCGCCTGTTAGTCTGTCTGTCAGTATTGATTCACTTTGAAACGAACAGATTTGATAAAGTTTGCTCTGCTTTGTGTTTTCAAATCAATTTGAGTACATGACGGGTGTTCATTGTCAGAAGCCATAGGCTTTGACTCGTTTGATCTTTGATCTCCAATGGGTCAGACCCGATGAGGCATTTGCTTATGTACAATTTGATCGACTGGGTAACAGAATGTAAAACACCCCAAAGACTTTCCTTCCATTCTTGCCTTCTCTAGTCCGTACTACTCTTCTCAAACCCGCTGACATAGATAGCAAAATTTCGCGAGAGGGGAAGGGAAGGCTAGTACGTGCGAAATTTACGATCTCGAACCTGCAACTCTAGTAACTGGGGGCGAAACCGAAAACAATAGTGAGCGGAGCTTAGGATTTTTGACACGTGTTCTCTTTTTTATAGCTCGAATTACGCTATCTTTCTAAAAAAATGTGATACCGAATCGTTACCCAAGTGCCATACAAGTGCAAGTGCTATAGTAACCAAACTAACAAATACCTTAGATGAGAGGGAAGCGTCTGGTATGAGGCGGTATATTTAGCGTCTTTTTCGCGCGCCCAAATAAAAGGAAAGAGCGCTAAAGTTTGAAGGAACAATATTCGTTCTCGGTGGTTCAATGGTGAAAATCCCAATGAGGGACCACGAGGAGTCGCCGCTTCGTAGCCTCGCAAACCTACCTCTTGACATTATTCGAATGATCCTCCGTGTGAGTGACCAACCCGAATACGATTACCGTCTGGTGAGAATTGTTTAAAGAATTTGTTTCGTAACAAATTATGAAAAGGTTGAGAGCGGTAGATGAAGCATAGACCCTGCTTGTCTTGGGATAATCCGATCTTTCAGATTTCTCCAGCATGGAATGTAATGGTGATTGATCATTTTTCATATCGACGCAACCACCAACCTCTCCATCAACTTACATTCGGTCACTACAGTGAAAACGACAAGAAATGGATACAACCTATGATCCACATTAATGCATACTCAAAAACTCGAATGCCATTCGGAAATGTAGCGGCGTCCCGTGGCCTATTTCGAGGATGGACCATTAACAATTCTGAGGAATACGTAGGCTCACTTGGACATACTAGATTTTTAAAAAAATGCTTCTGAAATGTCACTAAAATGTCACTTCAGCCTCTCAATGTACGATCTCCCGCGATGAATTTGCAAACGATGAGATGCAATAATCAATTCCATCTTCATTGCCATCTTCATTATTGGTTCGTTGAAAGACCAAGAGTGAACGACAATCGAAATCGGCTCCGATTGATTCTTTCGCGTTGCTCTTCTATCAATATTCTGACCTTGGCTTATCTCAGTAGATCCATGATTAACGATCTTCAAGAGTTTCTTGATAATATTCCGGTCAAAGACTTGGATGTATGTATACGTGAGCTAACTGAAGATGCGAGGTACGAAAATAGATAATTATTTAATAATTATATAATCATTCATTCCAGTCAAACGATCGTCGAATTGATTAAAACTCATAAAGTAGAAACGGTCAAACTTCAAGTCACTCATCTCAAAGCAAAAGAATTGCGTACGTTCCATTAAATCTAACCTATGGGGACCAGTGTGGTCGGAAGTAATTATATCTGCATTTTAAAGGCGAATTTATCGAATCTGCGGCAAAGCAGGCGCGTGTTCTGGATATATGGGAAGGATGCACATTCAAAGCCGATTCGGATCTTATCTTTGGTGAAACACGCCAATTTTGGGGTGATTTCGTTTTCGAAACGCTCAAATTCTTTAAATGTTCGGATGAGCGAAGGGTACACAAGTGGAGGCTGGAAGTTCAGAATGAAAGCCAATGTTCGATAGAGTCAACGTTCGATATTGTGTTTTTTGAATGAATAATTTCTGACACTCTTGAATTGACAACTTTGTTGGCCAGTGAAAAATGACAAGGACTTCGGAAGAAAACAATAAGTCAGTGACAATTGAAATTGATATTCTAATAGCCGATTGGCTCCGCATGCTTGAGCTCTAGAAATGTCGAGGCTGCTGAATACGGAACACTCCGAAGACTACAAATCATCCGGCGAACCTCTAATCGAGCAATTATTCTGCTTTCGAACGATTGGTTGTTGTGCGTAGACATTGCATGTGAACAACAACCAAACCTTCTCATCGAGCGAGAGAATTCTCTAAATTGTTTCAATATTTTTGAATTGAGTAGTAAAATTATTGTAAAATGCATTACATAAATGAGAAAATGGCCGCCGGCCCTCGTGAGATATGCCGGAAAGGCGTGATTGTTGACGTTGAGTCGATCGTTCTTAAAGGGGGATAGGCACGAATATCTGGCCAACTGAGCTCTCGACGTGAGATGATGGGTTGTCGTGACCCGATTACACTTTCGAAACTCCCAGAACATCACTTTGAGTTCCAAACGAGATATAATCAATTGGCTGTGTGCCAAGTCACCCTGCGGTGCAGGCAACGAGCGAGAGAGCGTGCGAAATGGAGAGAGCGCGCCCAATATACCCTCTGGCTATGGTGACTCTATCTCGCTTCGTGCCTCTCCCCCTTTAATCGAGAACATTTTCGTAAAAAGAATCCAGTAAGAATAACTCTGGATTCTTCTTACCCATAAATCTCTTCGTCCAGTAGCCTTGCCGAGTCCATTTTTTTGATTTACTATATTCAACCAGACGAATGATGATATTGAGCGTGTTATTTTCGCGCGCGTACTTATAACACACGCTTCGGCACACGCGATTTGAGGCTTACTTGAGCTGCTTGTTCAGTTCACTATGAGCAAACAGAGCGGCGATAGTGCAATTCTTTCACTCTCCAATCTGCCTACTGACATCATTCGAATCATTGTGCGAATGGGCAAGCAACCGGACGGCAATCGTCTGGTGAGCGTCTAAGTAATTCATTACTGTTAAGGCCCCGCCAACTCTGATTATAATTTTTTAAATCATAAAACGAACAAGGTCTTCCAGATTTCTCCCTCATGGAATGCAGTGGTTATTGATCATTACTCATACCGACGAAACAATTTACCCTTGAAGCTTGTTGAATTCAATCCTTTCGTTGAAAGCGAGATGAGGGACACGATGATCAAAATGATTGTAGCCTCGGAAACGCGAAAGCCGTACGGAAACAGCGATGCCTTCAAAGGCGTATTTCGTGGATGGGTTGTGCACAAATCGGATAAATTTGTGAGCTGTCGCTGCATCAAGAGATTGAGCGACGATTATTGCTAACCATTTCAATTTTAGCCCCTCGCCGTCGAATCTCCCCCTATGAATCTGCGGTTAATGCGTCCCGCCCAACACTTCTACCTTGAAATTCTCACCATACTCACTATGGGACTAAGCGTTGCGGCTTGGGTGGACACTCGCAATACGTGGATCGTTCGCATTGCTACCATCCTAGCAGTGCTTTTCATCGTCTTTCTCTGCTTCATTTGGTTCATCGACAGACCGAAAGTGAACGACAGTCGACATCGAGTAAACACGATTCTCTCTCGATGCTCATCTATTGAAGTTCTGAGATTATATTATCTCAATGATGCTCTAATGACCAGCGTTCGAGAGTTTCTGGACGAAATTCCAATCAAATACGCGGATATATACCAGGACATCTTTAATGAGTCGACAAGGTTAGTTTAGTCTAAACTGTTTAGAATAATGGACATGGCTATTCGGGTGATAGTTCCATGTTGATAATTCCAGGAAAAATATCGTCGAATTGATTCAAACTCATAATATCCAGGTGGCCAGAATTCAAGTAGAATTTCTCGAGGAAATGGAATTGCGTGCGTTTACAAATGCTAATTTTGAAGTTTTTTTATCATCGTTCAATTAAGGCACACTCCTAGTTTCTCTCGCCAGGTCTGGTTGTAGTCTTCAGATATGGGAACGTTGTGATATCAATACGAATGCTAACAATATCTTCGGCAAAACTAAGGATTTCTGGGACGCATTCGCACTTGAAATGAGCAGTGATTCGATGCTTGTTCAAGTGTGCGAGAGAGAGAAACGCGACTGCTTCAATTACAGACTGAAAATCGATGCGAGATAAAATCTTTCAAACATTTTAAATTCCGATAGAACGAAACTGATGTTTGTTTTCAACTCCTTTATGCAATTTGACAATTTGACATCGCTAATAGAGCCTAATTGAAAACTAGTGGGTATATTGCCTTGGGCGGGGCTCATGGGATAGATCACATATAAAGAGCCACGCGGAATTTATGAAAGAGATGGGTACGGTAGATTGCGGCATGTCAATAACCGGGCACGATAATATGATCATGCGGGTACGTGATACGTGGCAGGTTAAGATGGGCAATCGTCCAGTAATGGCAAGTTTCTTGATGGATGGAACTGATTTCCTAGCAAATTCACTAAGAAGATTGGCGAAGACTGAAACATGAGAACCAACCAGCCTGTTCTTCGGAATTATCTCAACAGAATACTCGAAATTGATCTCCAACAGCTCTGCTAAGGCACCGCCACAGGAAAAGATGCAATTGAGCCAAGTTTCACTGTCTTTTCTTACCTTTTGCACTCCAGACAAGCAGAAAGCAATCGTGCATGGGCAACAAGTAGAACCTTTCTGTATACTCTGGATTAGTGATGACAATTCGGCACGCGCCTCTCTCGTTTAGAATGATCTTTGGCCGGTCAGAGAGACGAGAGAGTACGCAAAATGTGGAGACGAGTGCCGAATTGTCAACACTACTCTGGATACGATTCAGAGCGAAAGATCTCGCCTCAACTACTGTCTGTACGACGTTATTTTCGCATTCCAAGCGAACAAGACCACTGTTTCGACTCTATTTATGCAATGGAGATCGCTAAGAGAGCCAAATTGCAAACTATTGGGTATAGTGCCTAGGTCGGCCTCATGGAATAGGTCATGAAAGGAACTTGTGAATGAGTTCGTGTGGGGTACTGTCAAATGTGACAGAGCATGGACAGGGAAATTCGGTAGGTCAGGGCATGTAATGGGTTAGTAAGGGGATACGGTGGAATGTGGTAGGGCAGAGAAATGAATCTTGGGGGTACGGTAGCTTGTGGGAGGTCTCATATGATGAGCGTCTTCGGATCGTCCACTTCAATGTGGTCAATGATCGAGTCGTTCCTGCAGAGTTATTTGTTATTCTTTATTATTCATAACAACAATAACAGTAACAATAACAAGCTCACTTAATCTCGAGTCCCTTCGATTTGAGCGTCTCGAGTCGCGCCGCCTCTTTCTTCTTGCGAATGCGCTGAAATTCACATTTTCTCGTAATTTGAACGGTATGAATACCGTATCCCTTTACTACAGTAGTGCAATGACACTGTAGCCCAAGAGCCCCCTCACTCACCATGAACACGAGTAACCCTGCGATGCCTCCAAGGATAGCGACTACCGCAACGACGATTCCCGCGATCCACCAGAGATTTGCGGCCGCTTTTATCTTGTCGGTCGCTGTTTCTGCAATGAAAGTGTTATTGTTATTGTTATTGTTGTTGTTATTATTATTGTCTGTTGTTGTTGTTGTTCGTTGTTTTCGTTCTAATTCCTTACGTATGACGGCGAGGGATTTGGAGTTGATTTCGGTTCCGTCCTCTGATCTCCATTTAAAATCTAAAGCTTTACATATGAGCGCGTTCTTTGATTGTTTGCTATCCGAGTTGAATTCGAAGGTATATTTCACGTCGATCTGAAATTATTATCGGGCCATATTAGACGATAATTCAAAAACACTCATTCACCTCGGCAACGCAGCAATCCACGCATAGTTTGCTATTCGAAGTGAGTGTGATCTTGCTATTAACTTCCTCGTTTGCGAACAATTTAGACACGTTGCACACAGTGCAGACTGGAAAGATCAACGATCAGGGATCAAAAAGCAAATGCCCACTTCCTGGCGGCGGAATGGTCGTAGTAACGATCGTCTTTGGATTTTGCGAGGTGCAGACCACTCTGAAGTGAGGAATCGATAAATGAAACAAATAGTGAATGAAGCAACCTGGCGCCCTCTTCCAATTCTTTATTCGACCCCGTTTCCAACCATCGGCCGTTCTTTGCGCACTTCAGCTTGCCGGTGATATCCATCCAATCATTTGCGCCCTTTTGGAGACTGAATATTCGAATTCGTGACGGTTTTATGAGCTTCAAACTCACTAAAGAGATGTGTTGGTGTTGCATGCAACAATATTGTCATTTTTATTGTCAGCCTTTTTCGATGCAAATATGAGCGCATTATTGAGGCCCTGGAAATATTGAGTAATTTACTTTTTTATATCATTTTCGCACCTCAGAATCGCATTCGACAGTAAAATTGGCGCTGCAAGTCGTGTCGATTGGCGAGTGTTCGATACAGGGAACTGAAAAGATTCGTGTCAGCCATTTTCTGGATCTAGACCGTCATTTCTGATCACAAACTCACTCTGTTTCACGCAGGAAAAGGCACTTCCTATCGTCGACGTTTTGTCCGGTGAATTGTAAGTTGGCGGGTGATCCTTGAATTTTATGGTAAAAGTTTGAAATATCTCTCTGAAAACTCCTCACAGAGCACGTTATTGCGCCTTCATGGTAATACTTGTATTTGTCCGATCCGTCAGCCTTAACTCCATCCTTCAATCTGTAGCTCTTCGAGAAACACTGAAATTCAGATCATTGATAGAGTTTTCAAATTATTAAAATACTTCGTAGCGGGCGCAGAGAGTCGCTGATCCCTCATAGAACTTCGGGTCTTCGTAATTTTCATCAAGTCCGTTTCGTGGTATAATTTTTAGGTTCTCCTTGCACCGAGCACATTCTGAATACGTTCTAGTTATTAATTTTACTTATGGTCTGAATAATCCAAAAGTGATCAAACACGATCACTAACCGCCGGCGTAGCAAACGAGATCCATTGTCTTATCTTTCGTCAGGAACGCTGCTTGCTACAAAAGAATTTTAAAAAAATGAACTAAGGTTGTTGCTCGATATATGATCCTCACCGCCACGCCATTAGCAAATGGAGACCAAGCATCTGTTTCCGCACCATTAACATCGCATTTGAGCTGTGCATATCTAATCGGATGGGTATTTGTTTTTATGGCTTCGTCAACATCCGCGTTCTTCCTAAATATTTTTTTGATTGTTCTTATCACCTTCAATATATTATATCATTATATCCAACTTACACAATTTGATATGGGCTAATGCACTGAGCGAAATATTTATTCTTTGCAAAATCGGGCTGAAATTAAAAGTTGTATTGCCACTGCTGTGAATAGTTTCTTGGTTGCTCTACAGCCGCTCCACTTTTATACCTTGTAGCATTTTTCATTTGCCTTACATGGGTTGTACGTGTCGATGTCGCGATAACAATCACCTGCAATATGTGACATTTATTTTCTTCTTTTATTCGAAAAACATACTCGGCACGCATTCAGCCTTGTACGTTATTTTTTTGTAGCTATCGATTGCCACATTCTTTCGTGGCGTGAAAGGTAGTTTCTTTGTTTTTGGATCTTCTTCCAGATTCGATTTCCATCCATCCTTAGAGCAAGTGAGATCCGTGTACCAATCATTGCCTTCGAAACTGCAAATTAATAATTTCTCGAGTACGGCACTTCCAAAAACGTACAGCAGCTTCTCCTTAGTTTCAGTGCACGTAAGCACGTCGCCCAATTCGTATTTACGAGACTGAAAAGGATGTTTCACATAAGCAAATACCGCCTTTCAAAATTACCGCTTTGTTTTCTTCCGTCAAAGTGTTCGGAGAGCACACTGAAATACGACAATTTAGCCAGAAATTCGGGCGGATTCCGCAATTTCGAAACGCACATTGCTCGCATCTCGCTCTGATCACGTAGTGCCTTTCGTCCTTGAAAGGAATCGTCTCGTCTACTTGCGGTTGTTGCGACCCAGTCTTCATCTTCCATCCATCGTCCGAACAAGTTGCCGTCGCGAGCGAATCCGCCGTGGCTGGGAACGATTCCGTGACCAACTTTGCTCCCTTGTTAGCTCCGTCGCTGACAGTGTACTCGAATCTGCAAGGAAACCATATTTTGCTGATTTACGACCCATAAGTTGTTGAAAAACGAAGAACAAACACGATAATTTCACTGGGATGACTGCACGTGAGCGTCTTCCCATCGTACTTCATCGCATCCTTAATTTAATAATGAGAATTAAAATGAATGATCGCAATACCTTTGTGCATGTCGAATCGTCGTCCTTGCATGAGTTCTCGACAAAGATTTGATTGCACTCTGAAGAGAAGGGAAAGTCAATGACCAAAAGAAGAGTACGAACTGTGTCTACAGAGGGCGTTGACTGGTTCCTTATAGTTGACATTCGGGTCCTGAATTCAAATTTGAATTGGCGCCATTGCCAACTACAGTACCTTGAAATCGATAACCAGAGTTGCTCCATCTTTCCAACCATCGCGAGTGCATTCGAGTGGCCCGTTCCCGAGTACTTCTGTAGTTTCCCAGTACTCGGTATCTTTATTCTGTTTGTGGCTGCAATATTTCGACTATTGAATTAAAATTGTAAGAAATGCTCACAATAATCGATGATTTTCGGGACATTTCAGATATCTTTTATTTGCACTATCCTTTTTGTATGACATCTGAATTTCGAAAATTATGTTGAATATTGTAGCGCATCCGACCTCGCCGCATGCTTTGTTTGCTTTATCCTCTCCATCGCAGTCGTCGACTACTGCGTCGGAGGAGCAAACTGAACATTTTTATTGGTAAATTCCGAGGCTCGAGTCAAAGAGGAATGGTCTGACTCTCTCATTTTGCAATGCTCTCTCGTCTTTCATAGAAGCGAGAGAGCACGGGAAAGGAGACAGACGATTGCTCGAGTCGAACCTTTGTAGCATGCTGCAGTGATCCGTACGTCCTTCTCGAAGTCGACGACTTGTTTGTCTTCAGTTTCAATCGTGCCGTCATCTTTGACCTTGGGCACAACTCCCGACCATCCGCTCTTTGCCGTACACTTCGCAGCGAAAAAGATGCGCACATCCTTCACTGAATCCGATGCTTTTGTTTCAATCCTGAAATTTAGTTATTTACTTGCTGATACTCTAGATTATAACAGTAATGCCTCACACTAGAAGGTGCGGTTCCGTTTCCGGGCACTTGATTTCCTGATCGATTTGGCAAGTCGCGTCAGGCTGAAATTTATCGAATTGGACTGATCAATTCGAGAGAGACTGCAAAACGTACCGCTGAACATAGGTCGCTTTGTGTTTGTGATAGGTCGCCCGTTTGAGGAAACTGTGTAGATTTGATGATCTCCACCAGATCCTTCTTGCAATCTGCAAATTCGCACTCATTTTCCAGCTTCCCATGGCGAAAACGCACTGGCGAAGCAGTGTATCTCGAACTTCTCTTCAACTTTCGTATTCTTGAAATCAATGACGAACTCCCCATTCTGCAATTTATTATTTTGCATCAAAACGACATTGAATGCTCACCTTTCGCTTGTATCCTTGGGGTTCGCAAGTTAGTTCCTCGTGGATGAAATCCTTTTCTTTATCACTTTCTTTATAACTGCAAATTCATCTTTCATTTTTCCATTTCACGGTTCCGGTTCACCTCATAGTGTATCCCACTTCGCAAGATATTTTCGTGTTTGCTACATCGTATTTCGGCTGGAATGATTATGTACCGCTAAAAACGAAATCAGTAGTATACCTTTTTGCAGTAAGGTTCAGCGCAACTATTCACAAAGCTCTCTTTGCAGTAAGGTTTAGCACAACCATTCACAAAGCGGTTCTCGCAATCTGAAAATAAAATACGTTTGAGATGCTTGAAAATGAGCAAACTCACAATCAAAACAGCCTGTAGTCGCTGCGGAAACGTGCTTGCTTCCATCAAATAAGAACACCTCAGGTGAGTGATCGTCGGCGAGATCGGTTGCGCTCCAACCTGGAAATAACCATTCATTTTATCATGAATTTCGATGAAACATACCCTCAGTGGGAACGCATTTGAATTCGTCATTAGTGTAATAGACATTGCTTCCAATTGTCATGCTGAAAACATTGGCTAAGAATCTGGAACCATGATTGCAAAGCTCACGAGGTGTAGTGCTTGGGTTTCAGGCACTTGAGTAGTTCGTCCGATTTCTGAATTACAAATCGGATAATCAGTCAGATTTATTTAAATCCTACAGAGAAAACCGTCGGAATGAGAGTTTTGTCCATCTTCTTCACAAATTCCTTGTCGCATTCTGAGTAAAGAACATTATTTTTAGTTGTTTTAGACAAATAAAATAAAGATAAACTCACTGGAAATGCACTCGACTGGGATTTTCGTGTTGAGGTCTACTCGATTCAGCGTTTTCCCTTTGATCTGGAATTGATCTTTGATCTTTGAAGTTAGGAACTCAACACTAACCTTGAAACTCTCTTTCGAGCAAACAATCTCATTGTACTCTAGCTCTGCCTTGGCAGGAGTATCGTGATAATAGAGCAAGAAACCTTCCTCTTTACACTTGATCTTGTCTGATTCAACAATCGGCTAAGAACAGATGATTGCCAACTTTCAAATGAAATGAAGATTACCTTTTCGCATTTGTAGCGTCCGGCACAATCATATTTAACCCATGCGTCCGAACAACCTGAGAATAAATTACGCTAATCACTGAAAAATAAGTGCAAACGCACTAGTAACGCAGTCAGCTTTGAAGTCGTAGCCATTAGCAAAGTCGATTAGAACGGCAGCTCCGGCTTAAGAAATGATGGTTTTGATTAGAGATCGAGCTAGAGCTCCTACCCTTCCATCCCACGATTTTATCACACGTCAGATCTTTCAGAGTTGTCGCTGCCTGACCGCCGGCAATCGTGTAGCTGAAGAGATCAACGACCATTTCCGAGAATGAATAAGTAATGTACCTGATCATATCATATCCATCGCAGCTCATCCGATAGTCCGGTTGTTTTGAGTACTGAAATTCTAAGATTTTCTTCGTTCTGAAAATATATTTCAACCTTCACTTTGGTGTCGCCTTCTCGGAATCTAACGGCGCATTCTGTAATAATTAAATAATAAAAATGATAAAATGGTCTATTTTTGAAATCATGAAGGACGAAACTTACTTTCAACGCACAGCACTTTGATCTGCACTTCCTTATCGTCTGCGTGTTTGTAAATCAAATTCTGATCTCCTTCCTCCCTCCATCCGTCCGCCGAGCATGCCAACGGCTTCGCTTGCACTTTTTGGACATCACCATCAACGATGCTGAAGAGAATGAATAACAATAACAACACTAATTTGCAAAACAACGCACTACATGACTTCGTGGGCTGCACACGATAGCTTTTCGGCAGCGTAAGCGAACTGGAATTGGTCCGAAATTAATCTCAGGATTACTCTTAACCCACCGTTTTGCACTCTAGTTCCTCAGGTTTGCAGCCGTTCACAATCTTCCTATCGTCACAGGCTGAATACATTTTTACTGGGATTTAATTATTATCAAAATACCTTTGAAGCAGTGAGCCGTGACTTTCAGATCTTCCGTTTTGGTGACAGACTTGAGATCTTTCTTCTCGGTTCCAGTATTTATCTTCCATTCAATCTTCGCATTGCAAGTCCATTCAGAGAAGTAATTATTCTGTTGGCCAGACGACTCGAAATCGGCCCTAAAAGCATTTAGTGGCTAAAGCAGGATTTAAACGGCCAACTCACATTAGAATGTCCGTTTTGTCTGCGCACTTTAGTGTTCCTTTATTGGTTGCTTGATCCCACGTGTATAGTGCCTGAGAATTCCAGTTTCATCAGAAATAAACTATCAATTTCTCACATCTCTAGTCCAATCATCTCCTTCCAATCCTTTGGTTTTCACGTTATCCTTGTTACACTCTGAAAGCGAATTCGAATGATTGATCCAAATCGCAGTAATTACTTGACAAGCATTTCGGTATCTTCTTTTCGTCTGCCTTCTCAATTTCTGTTCCTGTTTCATCCTTCCAAGCTCCTTTTTCCATCTTGAGCGACTTGTAGATTATATTATTGTACCTGCAAGGGTTGAGTTTCACGAGTATTTCATTATTCAAGCTCACGTTAACACATAGCCGTCTGCACAAGAAAGCACTTCATCAGCATCTTTTTTCGGCTGAAATAATATTATTTGTTGTCATTAAAACTCATTATTCAACCTGATCGCATCCTCCTGCCTTTTTCAAGTCATCCGTATTGCAGTTATCCGCGTGGAAAAGGAAGGCTGCAATGCATTTAGATGAAACTAGTGAAACTAGATGCGAAGCTCACCTCCAAAGCATTTCGCATTGAATCTGTACAATTCAGTTTTCTTCGTAGTTTCAGCGTATGCCAATGGAATCGAAACGCCATCTCCTGTCCATTTATTATCCTCGCACTTCACAGCGTCGTAATAGTTGCCGTTCGCTCTGGAAATTATCTATTGACAAGAGTTTTTAAAAGAAATTCGCAGACTTGATAGCCGCTTTTCCGTCCAGGCATTTATATTCAGACGAGGATTCAACGGGCTGCAAGTGGTTCAGATTATGACTGTTACTTTTCCGAATCAAACCTTCGTTGTGTCTGATGTTGCTACAACCATCGCTTCCTGTGTGCACACTGCAATTTTGTTGATCTTTGAAATTATTCAGAGCGCGAAAACTCACAATCAAAGCAGTACACGGACTCGTCCGCTGCATTCGTTCTAATGAGTTTCCTATCTGAATTTCGCCATCCCAATGCCGAGCAGTAAATAACTCCGTCGAATATTTCATCATTGATGCTGAACGAAATTGGATGTCACATTGAATCCGAGCATCAACTAGGGATGGCCTCTTCATTTCGGATGCTCTCTCACCGGTCAGAGAGGCGAGAGAGCGTGCAGAATGAA
The DNA here is from genome assembly GCA_900490775.1 of Pristionchus maxplancki. NCBI lineage: Eukaryota > Metazoa > Nematoda > Chromadorea > Rhabditida > Neodiplogasteridae > Pristionchus > Pristionchus maxplancki. The sequence goes on from LS550519.1 coordinate 368,970, forward strand.
GAGAGTCATTTCTTGCCAAGCCATCCCTAGCATCAACTCACAAAATAGCCTTGGGAGAGTCGCATTCAAACTTGTTGTGCATGCGCTGAGACAAGAAATGTTCTAATGCTTCTGGAGACATAAAACTTACATTCGCAATTTGAACACCAGAGAATGTGAATCGAGCGGGGGTTGTGGCCAAACATCCTTCTGCAACGCAAGGTTTTTCGTTAGACAATAGCTGGACAGGCTTACGTTTGAAGAACGTTACTCCAGAATTATCATCCATCGCAAGGGATTTCCCTTTGAAGTGCAGTGCGATCTTGTAATCTTTCTTCTCGTACAACTCGAGAATATCGATGAGCTGGCAAATAATGACTTAAATAATGCTAATTTCTATTGTAAATTCACCGAGTCTCCATCGTTTTTGGGTTCAATAGTGAATTTGTGGAAGAAAACTGTGCCATCTTGGCCCTTTGCCACGTATTTTACTGAAGAGTTGCTCACATTGATTCAGTTGAGATCGATTTGTGATTACCTTTTGCTTTCTCGAAATCCAGATCATCTGCCACATTCTTTCCAACGATTGAAATTTCAGGCAAATCTTTGATTTGGAATTTGAGTTCGTCAAGTTTCTCATACGATATTATCAGAGTCCAGAGGTTTCCGTTGAAGCTAAAGAAATTAATACTTATTTATTTATAATTATTATACATATTATAATTATCTTTTACTGTCTGAAACTCACTCCAGATCGAATCCCAGATTGTACTTCAACGCCGCAGGAGGACGGTACGGAATCAGCTTATCAACATCTTTGTCATCTCTCACATGTACGGGCATATTGTCGAATATGTAACAAGCACGCTGAATAAATTTAAATCAATCTAAAATATTAATAAATCCTACATTGTTGTTGCTATCGCAATCCGTGAACATTTGCATTTCCGATTTGGCTGCTTCTGAAAAGAACGTTATCGAAATTAGTCGTAGGAGCGATAAGTGGACAGAAGAGGACGAAGTCTTCCACAATCTTACCAGTGTAGCAGTATGGTTGCTCGCCGTCAAAATTGATGAGGAAAGAGCCGTCGCCCATTCTCCATCCCCTCTTCGAACAGTACAAAACAGAGCCCTTCATTTCGTCCTTCAAACTGAAAAGGAGGTTGCATTTATCTCTACCAGCTTATCAATTTCTAGCCGATATTCTGCTCTAAATAGACTGAAAACCTACTAAATTACAGGCAACAGCGGTTGTGCTGAGCAATCAAACTTGTTGTGCGTTTGAGTGGCCTGAAATGGCGTCACTAAAATAATATTTTTTTTGCAAAATATCCAACCTTTTGGGCTTTTTTCGATGCCGCGAATGGGTCTGGGGTAGCTTTTACTTGGCATTCTAGGAAATATTTTAATCTGCAGTAACATCCAATTGTTAAGATACCTTTGAAGAATTCAATCGTATTCGATGCGGAAGAAGAGGTCGGGCCCGCCAATTTCAGCTCATACTTGGGATTCTTGTACAAATCGAGTGCGTCAACAACCTACGATTGCTTATCCTTGAACCGTTCCTTTATTGTTTCCTCACCGAATCATCCGTGTTCACAGGCGTAATCGTGTATTGCTCGTATTTAACCACGTTGCCAGGCCCGTATTGATCGTTGCCTTCGCCGGTTTTCTCGATGGTAACTGCGAGTATTTGTTTATTTTTTTATTGAATGTTAAAAACCGAACCTCCGAGGACGGTTTGCGATTCGCCTTTGTTCTTTGCGCAGTCGAATGCAGTCAAAGTATCGAAGGAAAACTTGCAACCGGCCTCGAATCCCTCCCACACCATAGTCAGAATCCATTTCTTTTCGTCCGACATGCTAAAAATCCAGTGGAATATGTACGTTGTTTGGCGCTGGGACAACTTACTCTAACTCGAATCCGAGTGGGTTATCGCCCGCCGGTTTTCCATCCGTCTTGTGGGGCACAAGTTTAGGTGGCACCGAATTGTCCATGAAGTAGCATATCTAGAAAGCGTCAATTAAAATTTTTTTGCCGAATTTGAGTTTGGCCGAATTCTGGGCCACCTTAGTAGCAGCTGCGCATTTTTCGAAAACTGCCAGGCGCTTGGGCGGATTATCTGCATTACAAATATCCCAAATGCTCCATTTTCACTCGCACCTGTATAGCAGAAAGGCTTTTCCTTGTTGTATACACTCAGCAATTTGTGAGTGTCCGCGCGCCAGCCTATGAATTTATTTTAAATTCTGTTTATTTTTTTTGAATTTTTACCTCTTTTCGCGCAGAAAACGGTGGTCGGCGTCTGGACAGGGACTGTTTTGAACATATTCTGATCGTTGAGGCTGAAGAATCGTCATTTTCGAGGAATGAGATTCACTAAACTCACAAAACTTGATTAAATCGTCCGCTGCACGTGTATTTGTTCGGGTTTTCTGCGTCTTTTTGCGCCTGAAATCGCATTTATCGTCCCTTCTCAGTGCATTGCCCAACCGGTTTGGCTCCCCCTGGGGCTGCGGAAGGGTCCAAAATGCATTCTGCAATTAAAAATCATTCGGGAAAATACTCGAGAACTATAGTAATTTATGGTGGCATACCTTTGAACAGTGGCTTTTTCTCAGTATTAAATTGGTGTAAAGTGTCTCCCGTAAGCCTGAGTTGATGTTCCTTGTTCGTGTAGAGTCGAAGAGCATCGAGTACCTTAAATGAGTACCTTAATCGTCTGTTTTACATTAAAATTCGGCTGAAAATGATGGCTCACAGGCTCCTCCTCATCTTTTGGCCTGATTGCATACTTTTCGAACATTATCTTTCGATCCTTTCCCGTATCGATTTTGACGACCTTCACTGCAATTTAAAAAAATAATTAAAGTAAAAAAATAAATAAACAAACCTTCTCCGATTTCTTGCACATCGTCCATCTCCCTTGCGCACTTGAACTCAAATGATGGCCCAATGTGAAACTTGCAATCGTTCTCGAGGCCCTGCCAAGCAATGGTCACAAACCATTCCAAATCGTTGGTGTTGCTGAAAATGATCGTAAATTAGCATGGAGCTAGTCGAAAACTGCTCCGGAAAGCGCATTTAACTGTTTGGAACGTACTCCAACTCGAGCCTCATGTCCATCGTAGGATCACGGTTGTCACGACTGACAAAACATGGTGGAGTAGTCGTTAGGCCACACGTTTTCCCAAAGAAGGAGGCAATGCCCTGGGGCGGATCATCTCAAGGTATTTATATAATACGTTATATTCCGGATGGTTAAACCTACCGGTGTAGCAAAACACTTGCTCCTGCTTGTACTCTTCACTGACAATTTTGTGGGTTTCATCGCGCCAACCTTTAATGATAAAATGGAAGTAGATAATGAATAGTGTGGAATCTTCCTTCACCTCTTTTGGAGCAGAAAACCGTTTCTATATTGACGTTTTGATCATTGAGACTAAAATGCAATTTTTAGTGAGCTAACAGAAACCAAAATAAGACTTGTAAGAAACCAAAATAACTCACAAAATCAGGTTATATCGATCGTCCGGGCAAGTATATTTGTTATGGACACTGTCATCCGGCTGAAAAAATATAATAATATGAAAAAATGTAGAAAAATATAAATGTCCTGATACCTTCTTTGCAGCTTTTGAAAATTTGTCATTAAGTTTGAAAGGCTGGGATTTGCATTCTGAAAAAAGGAATTATTCCATTTTTCAATCAATAAAATGTCACTTTTAAAGAACTCGATCCCATGGGAAAGGAGAAGGGTTGGAAGTTCAGCATCCTTTAATCCCACTTTGTACGACGGATTCTCGTAAAATTTGAGCGCATCAACGACCTCAAAAGGATCTTTTTTAACATTATTCACTCAAGGCAGAAACTTCGCTGACTCTAATATTTTTATCACTAGAGTTCAAAGTACGGACAATCGTCTCTTCAATTATCGCACTCTCTCACATCTCTGTCAGGTGAGAGAGTACGTGAAATGAAGAGACTCACCGGATCCTTATCCTCCTTTGCAGTGATTCTGTACTTCTCGTACATCAAATTCTTTTCCCGTCGACCGAGACCCTTTTGAGTCCGCTTTACGATCACTGAAAATGACACTACTTGCTGTGAAGAATTTAGTGGCCGGATATCAATTAGAATACGGGTAATCGTCTCTTCATTTTGCGGACTATTTCACCGGTCAGAGAGGCGAGAAAGTGCTTGAAATGAAGAGACGATTGCCCGTATTTTGAACTCTAATATCATCAGAATTCGAAGACCAGGGACGAACCCGCTCCTGCTGCAAGCGACTGCTCCTCCGATTCTCCGGCAGTTCCGCACAAAAACGTTTCCGAGCCAATGTGAACCTTGCACGACTCGCCCACGTGAGCTACCGTCAGAAACCACTCAAAATCGCTTGCCATGCTGCAATTATTCGATACTTTCCACATCAGCCTTTCTAACTCGAATTTCACACTCACTCCAGAACGATTCCAACATCCTTTTTCGCATCCGGCGCCACGGTGGTCTTCTCCAATTTTGTCGACCACTCCCCGGGACCCCCCATCTTATCGACGACCAGGCATTCCTGTGTTTTTAGAATATATTAGAGCCATTATGGTTTTTATTTTCACACCGTAACCAAAAAACAAAAACAAAAACAAAATCCAAATTCTGGCCTCACAAGAGTTGGATACCTTAGTCGGCTTCTCGCAGTCAATGAACATGTCGAGAGGATTCGGCGGGTCGTCTGAACGGAGAAACAATCAATGATGATAACAAATACGTGTGATCTCACTCGTGAAACAGAAGACTTTCTGTTGCTCGTAAGCTTCGCCAATAAGCTTCCCTTTATCATTGCGCCAGCCTGAAATATTGACAATAATGCTCCTCATTAATTATCCAAACTTACCTTTATAGGAACAATACACTGAGCTAACATCCGTTTGTCGATCGTTTAGGCTGAATTATAGTTTGCATCAAGAATCCCTGATTTGCGCTCACTAAATCAAATTGTTGGCACGGCCTTCGCATTTGAAGAGATTAGTGCCAGCGTCGTGTTTGGCCTAAATATTCCATATAAATTAAGTTAAATATTATTATAAAAATAAAAATGAAACCCACGTCATCTGCCGTGACGTCAGGTTTTGCATGGGCACCCTGAGTGCACAATTCTTGAATTGGCGCCTTATAAGCAGCGTTAATTGGCCCGCCACTTTCACGGCGCAGCGACACTTGAAAGGGAGTGCCCTTGTACATTTCGACATAGTCAGACACCTGAAAAAGGCACATTTGCTGCGATTAATTAATCGCTAATTAGTTCGGCACGCGGCTCTCTAATTTTGCATGATCTCTCGCCGGTCAGAGAGACGAGAGAGCACGCGAAATGAGGAGAGACGAGCGCCGATTTATCAATGTCTATTCACCGATTCGGCGGTGTCCTTCATGGCGATTTCAACGCGCGCTTGATAGGTGTCGTCGACCAGACCCGCCTCCACACTCGTCACTTTTGCGATTCCTTTTGCCGTTATGATGTCACCATTACCGTCTGATAGGGCGAATTAATTAATTACAGTAAAAGGAGACTAGGGATGGCTTGGCAAGAAATGACTCTATTCATTCTGCACGCTCTCTCGCCTCCGGTGAGAGAGCACGCGAAATGAAGAGACCATTTCTTGCCAAGCCATCCTACATTAGACTACGCACTCAATTGTTCTTCGTTTTCTTCATCCACTGAAGGATCACAATTGAAGATCAAATTCGCCACTACAAATTTGCATTTCGGGAACACTGCTATTTTCCAAGCTACCATGACGATCCATTTTTCTGGTCTGCAATTTTTGTTATTTTAAATTATTCCAAGTATTTTGACCCACTTCGTGAAGTCGATCTCGATTCCCCTTTTTATTGTGCCTGGCGCAGAAATTACGTCAAAACCCGTAGGTAAACCTTCGTTATTGATTGCGAAACACTGCAACAAGCCGGTTTATAAACTATGATGATCATCGTACCACATGGTGTTCATCCTGCTTGCAGTTCGAAAACATCGGAATCCCATGGAGGTCTGCAATGCCTCATTTTGCCAATAATTTCGCACAATTCCAACATGTTTTCGGTACTAAATAAAGTGCGAAAAACGGGAGATCATCTCTTCATCATCGACGCTCTCTCACCGGTCAGACTAGCGAGATAGTGTGCAGAATGAAGAGACGGGCGCGCGTAATCGAACCCCAATACCCACTCTTCCAGCAGTATGGATGCTCCTTAGCATATGGACCGACAATCGTTCCCTCCTCGTCCCTCCATCCATTCGCTGAGCAGTACACCACTCCCGTGCCAGCGCTCTTCTTGGCGCCAATGCTGCGAAAGGATAGTCAATATTTCGAAAATGACGTCAGTGCTCACAAGATGTCGCTGAATCGAATGAGCGCGACGTCACATGTGAACTTCCTCTTATTGTTCGGATCATTTGCAGCCTGCAAAATCCGAGAAAAATGCTAAATGCTAAATGTCAGACCGATTACCTTCGTAGCTCGAGCATCGGGTTTCGCGTCGTCGGTTGTGGGAGGAACGCACACTGAATACGGATAGTATTACATAGCAATTTCATGTAGATCATCTTTCCATCACACTAGATCCACCTCAGAGATCACACGATGTCACGGCACTGCTTTACTTTACCGGGCCGAAGAGTAGAGGGCACAGGATAGGGCTCATTTCATTCTGTGTGCGTGAGGGCAAACGATCTGTCTAGCATGAGTACCCTTTTTGGTACGGGGAAGTAAAGTAGTGCCTCTAGACCTGGATCACACTTACATTCCTCATAGTCGCTCAGCGATTTGTCTCCGTTAGTTGTGAATTTGACTTCATCCCCTCCGACAACTCCCTTCACACTCATCATCAATTTGTCTTCTTTGAACAGCTTGAGAAGATCAGCAATCTGCAAAATTTCAGACATTAATTGTTTAAAGTGCCTATATCTTACAAATTTCTCCTCGGGCGCCGTAGGCTCTATCGTATATTTGAAATGGTTTGCCAATTGCTCCACTTTGACAGAAACTGAAGAGAATCGAACATAATTTTGAAAACAAAAAACAGCAAACAACTCACATTCAGTGATTCCTGGCCCAAGATCCGGAGTAGGACACGAAAAGTCCACTTTTCCGATTTGAAAGCGGCAATTCTCGAGTCTACTCTCGTCGTACATCAAAAATGCATTCCAAGTGCGATAATCGGGAGATTTGCCAGTGCTGCAAGTGTGAAAGGTTAGAGAAGACGGTCCTAAACGCCATCAGCCCTTCCACTCACATCAGCTTGAAGCCTTCCTTTGCCGTTGCTGGGACTGCTGCCACGTCGTTGACGGGTGTCGGGGCGACGGAAGCCGACGACGAATCGAAGGAGAAGCAATGCTGCATTCGTGAATCATTGCCTATTGATGACGTCATCGCTACTGACCACATTCGGAGCGGAACAGTCTGTTCCCAGCATCTCAACAAGGGTAACTGGCGTCGTTGCACCAGATCGAACTGGCTGCAGCACGAGCAGCAACTGCAGCAGCTGCAGCAGCAGCCGCGAGCCCGGCCGAGGATCCATCTGAAAGGGGCTGCGGTGAGATGGGCGCGAAAGGTCCTGACTGATCTACCATAAATGAGAGTAGTACTGGAATTTATCGAGTGGGCCAATGCAGTAAACCTGGCACCATCCCAATTGGCATCTACAGTAGCACTGGTACCGACCCTAACGTCACCTACAATAACCCTGGCACCGACCCAAAGGTTACCTACAGTAACCCTGGCACTGAGTCAAAAAAAAATCCTAAGGTAACCCTGGCACCGATCCAAATAATTCCTAAGGTAACCCTGGCACCGACCCAAATGATACCTACAGTATCCCTGGTACCGACCCAAATAATGTCTACAGTAACCCTGAAACCGACTCAAGTGATACCTACAGTAACCCTGGCACCGACCCAAGTGATACCTACAGTATACCTGGCACCGACCCATGCGATACCTACAGTTATCCTGGTACCGACCCAATCGTCACCTACAGTAAGCCTGGTACCGACCCAAGTGATACCTACACACCGGCCCAAATGATACCTAAAACATCTCTGGTACCGAACCAAACGTTACCTACAGTAACCTTAGAACTGACCTAAGTAATACCTACAGTAAACGTTGTACCGACCCAGATGCTACATACAGTATCTCTGGTACCGACCCAAAATATATCTTCATTATCCCTTGTACCGACCCAAATGACACCTACAGTTACCCTGGAACCGACCAAAATGTCAGCTACAGTAACCCTGGTACCGACCCAATCGTCACCTACAGCAACCCTGGTACCGACCCAAACGTCACCTACAGCAACCCTGGTACCGACCCAAACGTCACCTACAGCAACCCTGGCACCGACCCAAACGTCACCTACAGCAACCCTGGTACCGACCCAAACGACACCTACAGCAACCCTGGCACCGACCCAAATGATACCTACAGTTACCCTGGAACCGACCCAAATGTCACCTACAGTAACCCTGGTACCGACCAAAACGTCACCTACAGCATCCCTGGTACCGACCCAAATGTCAGCTACAGTAACCCTGGTACCGACCCAAACGTCACCTACAGCAACCCTGGCACCGACCCAAACGTCACCTACAGCAACCCTGGTACCGACCCAAACGTAACCTACAGCAACCCTGGCACCGACCCAAAGGATACCTACAGTAACCCTGGCACCGACCCAAAGGATACCTACAGTAACCCTGGCACCAAGCTTAACTTCGCCTACAGCATCCGTGGCAGCGATCCAAATGTCACCTACAGTAACCTTGGTACCGAGCCAAAATACCACCTACAGTAACCTTGGCACCGAGCCAAAATGCCACCTACAGTAGCCTTGGCACCGCGCCAAATGATTCCTACAGTATCCCTTGGTTTCGGTATAATTAATATGTGGTATGTATATCTTTATTCGCAGTGCATAGTGTAGACGTGGGTATCGATTGGGTATCCTGGAATCGTGGAGGGACGGGGTACGGAGGGAGTGGGTCAGGGGCAGGGCAACTAACCACAAACTCGACGAGCGTCTGAAGAGAGAAGAGGGCGGTGGGCGACCACTCGGGACGAGAGGGAGAAGACGATATGAGGGGAGGAGATGGAGGAGAGGGGAGGGGGAAGAGATGTAAATGGAGTATTGTCTGTCTAATTGGAAATGAGAGACGGAAGAAAGGTGAAGAGAATTATGGAAAGAGGATAATGAAGAATGAAGTAATCGATAAAGGATTAACGAGGATTAGATGTAATTTGTCGAAATATTAATGCAGTTTTAATCGGTGAGTACAGGATGCAATCAGAAGCCGTTTGTGAGTTGATCTTTGAACTTTCTCCTTTCCAGAACCTTATTTGATCCTCATTTGCTATTTCCCGGAGCTTTCGAATGTGTTTCACATCTACAATATCAATGTCAACTGAGATTTTGTCTCACATAAATGTGATTTTTTCACAATATTTTTAAAAAAATCACTGGAACGAAACAATGCACATTTGATACACGTTATTTCGTAGCCCATCACATGCACCTTATCATTTATCACTATCAGTGACTCATCGGTTCGCTTGCAAACCACTCACGATTCCCATTCACTATTCGTTTCTTTTCTAAACGCTTTCCACTCCTCTCTCTACTGAATGTTTATCGAATCTATTTGCAGTCGAATGACCACCATCTTTACCATATTGCAGTAACCTCCCAGATGTCCTCCGAGATTTCTGAGCAACAACGAATCGAGGCGATTCTCGCAGCTGATAAATCGCCTGACAACGACACTTTGATTGTAAGAATATCACTAATTTTTGATTAAAAAAACTATTTTAGAGCGAAATCTGCGATAAATTACGCCTCGAGGAGATTGTTTCTCTGTCGAAAGCGGTCGTCGGCTCAGTCTCACCGAAAACGATGTCGGCTCTTCTTGAGGTTGTCGAAAATGGAAAATTTTAGAATTTATGACCGGTTTTTAGGCTTCTGAAAAATCTTTGGACCGTTTAATGCTGAGCGAGCGCAAGGTGTACGTCGAGTACAAAGAGCGACCAGGCGTGCCGAAAACGGTTAGCTTCGATTGTAAAGTTGGAAATTGTCGCCGTCTCCTCATTTCACACACACGAAAGTGAAGAGGCGGAGAAAAGTATTTTATACTTTTAGTATTTTGAAATAAATTCGCTTGACGTAGATCATTTATATTAGATGATGTGACGTCATGAGAAGGGAATTTGTGCTTTTGCACAACATTCACACACTGAAATTCAGGCGTGGTGCCAGATGATTATTCGCGTAACCCCTTCGCTCGATCTTTGGAGGCAACTGCCGAGCAACTACAAGCACCTGAAGTTCTTGAGTGGGTTTGTTTGGTCACTGGTTGTTGTTTTTTTGTTTTTTCAAGCTCAAAATAATTTTTTTTGCTTCAGATCTGAACGAGACGCAGTGGTCGGAGATGAAGAATCGGCATCCGAAGACGGACATTGGCGATATCTCGAGAATCAGCATGATTATGCTGTTTGAGCACGCAGAGTGAATAAAACTCGCTCAGTCACTGCGATTTTTGTCAATAAAAACAGAACATTTGCATTTCCTTTTCGAATTTGGACAGTTTTTACTTGTATGGCGGTGAGCTAAAGAAAAACTTGGATTAGCTCGCCCATTCGACCTTCACAGGGAGTGAACAGCTCATTTTGTATGGGCCCATTTTTGATACAGGCATTCTCAGTCTGCTCTTTCTTAGTTACACAGATACAGCACGATGAATCTTTTTATTACATTTATCTTTACGAAATGGTTCAAATCGATACTACCGTACTCTTCACTTTCTCATCGAGTGCTCGATATCCGACAGAACTCTGAGCACGCCCTCTTCCATGTAGGGAGGAGCGGCCACTTGCACTCCCAGAGGGAGGCCGATCGAGTCCTGAGTGGAAGGATTAGGGTTTCGACCCATTACGGTATCTGTTGATTACGGTATCAATCAATCGATTCCCGACTACCGTACCTTGGCGTAGTTCTTGGCCATCTTGTACCACAGATCAGTTGTCGGGTAGTCGTCGAGCTTGCGCTCGTCCTCCGCCGACCAGGTTCCCGCCTGGAATGAGGGTACGGTAGGGTGTAGGATACTGTAATCGATTGGTGGTGCATCCAATCATGTACAATGACTGTGTGTGCTACAGTACCTAGATACAGTAATCAGTAACACTACATTAACCCATAACTACCGTACCCTGCAGACTCCCGCTCCGAAGTCGAGCAGATTGAAGATGGCGGTGTAGGAGACACCGCACGAGAGGTGGAGGGGGGCGTCGTGAGGGGGAGCCGGCATGATCTGAGATGAGTCATTATGATCTAGCATCGTTTTTACGGGTACTACCGTTATCCAGAAATCATGCACATTTTGTATTACAACTAGCTCAGAATATGCTCTACAAGTCAATGATCAAAGATCAAAGATCAAAGACCAAAGACCAATGCTCACATTGGCCGGGCAGAGCAGGACGTCGACGCCGGCCTGCTGCATCTGATGGACGAAGGTGTGACGATAGGCCTCGATGGCGGCGTACGATTGGCGAAGTTCTGGAGATCAAAGATCAACTCCGAGGTCAGTTATCAAATTCATTTGAAGAATCAAGGTTTGAAGCATTATTGGATAGTAAAATATAAAATTTATTTAACCGATTAAATGAAATGACTTATTAAAACCTAACCACTGGTAGTCCTGGCCATGCACTGGAAGAACTTGTGCAGGCGCGGGTAGCCGAGGAGCCCGGCGACGTGGCCGGCCGCGCGCTGTAATTATTTAATTATTTAATTTATATTTAAATGTACTCTTTATTTGCTATGAAAAAGGCCAAGTGGGCTGCTGCGCGCTGTAAATATTCGAATATCATAATTTACTTTACTCTGTATCATACAAATTGTACAGATATTGGCAATTTGTATATTCAAAACGAAGACGAAAAGAAAATCGAATAAGTCGTTTATTCATGCTGATAATTTCCCGTTGAAACCTATCCAAATGACCTCTTCTTTGCCCCTCTCACCTGAATGAGGATGGGAATGCGCATTGGGATGAGCGCCTTGAGGAAGATCGGAGGGGGAATGTCCTGAATAAAACAGAATCAATTAATTGATTAATTAGCTTAATTAGTTAATTAGCTAATTTGTTACTAACTAATTACGATAATTACACAGATAATTCTCACATTCTCCATCAGTGTCCTCAGGTACTTTCCTCCATCCACGCACACTGAACACACGAAGAGGCGATTGATCTCGGGCACGTCGGGCGGGTGGAAGGGAATGAGGGTGTGACCTGATATCTTCCGATGACAATTTGATTCTACTCCTAGGTTTCCACTTATTCGATGACGATGGTTACGCTAGATTACAGTACGGACATGATAGTAAGCTCATAAATGGTTTTCTCGATGTTGATCATTGAACTTTTTTCAGGCTCACCGTTTGTCTCGAATGCCCACTAGCTTTCGCAATTACTGTCACACATGAGGCATTCAAATGTCGAATACCTTTCGCCTCAAGCGCCTTCTTCGCTTCCTCGACGACTCTGACGCAGCCGGGCGTGGGCGTGAACCAGCCGTCGTCCGTGTAGTAGCCTGAGGATGGGTGATCTTTGATCTTTGATCATCGACTAACAACAGTGTCCGTGCGATACAGCTTAGTATTCTCTGTCTACAGTATCCTACCGTAACTTACCAATCCTGTACTTCCTTCCCTCCTCGAACAGCTCCTGTCTCCACTGCACCGCAACAGTATCGACTACAGTAACCCATAAGCTACCGTACTCATTGGCTACAGAACCCCCACCATACTCACCAATCCTGTACTTCCTTCCCTCCTGGTACAACTCCTGTCTCCACAGGACGGGAGGGACGTACGGGTCGTGATCCGACTGCCAGGAGGACGACCAGATTTCTCTGAGAAGGAATACGGATGGATCATGGTGGGGAACGATAGGATTATTGTAGAAATCAATATTGTAGAAATCAAGCATAGATCTCTTGTTAGACAATTTTTTTGGAATTCCTTGTTCAATGTGAATAAAAAGAATCGATTCTCAGCATTGATGATTCCCTCGTGAAACATACTTGCAAAATATCAAAAATCTGTACACGCCAGTGGCTAAGGTGACTAACTTGCAAGGGGATCAGTGGCTAAAAATACTACGAATCACTATCGGAGTACCGTACTCACTTGCAAATCTCTGCGCACGTATCGATCGACGGTGCCATGGGTCCCTCGGATGAGTTGATGAGCGGGCGACCGGGCACAGACCCCGTGCAGTACTTGGACGAGAAGCGGAGATGGGAGGGCTGGAAGGGTTACGGTAGGTTAGGGGTACTGTAGCGGTTGGATACTGTAGCTCTGGGATACTGTAGCACTGGGATACTGTAGTTCTGGGATACGGTAGCTTTGGGTTACTGTAGCATTGGTATGCTGTAGCTATTGGGTACTGAAACTATGAGGTACTGTAGCCCTGGGATACCGTAACTATGAGATACTGTATCCTCCCTCAATCAATCAATACTACCGTACCTTGATGCCGGCGATGCCCGCGTAGTGGGCGGGGATGCGAATCGATCCGCCGACGTCGCCGCCAATGCCTGAGTACGGTAGGGTACTGTAGTCTCAGGATATCGATCGACATCTACTGTAATCTTATCCTATCAATTGGTAACGTACCCAATATAATACAATAATCTTTCAGTTATCATTCGATAACTGCCGTATTTTTCAATATCGATTTATCCCTACCGTACCCAGCAGGGATCCTCCCGCCGCGATGATGGCCGATTCTCCTCCGGAAGATCCGCCCGGCGTGCGGCCCTTCTTGTGCGGATTGTCCGTCCAACCTGAGGGGTACGGTAAGTAATCGATTATTGATTACTGAGTTTCGAAATACAATATTTTATTGATTTCTAGACTGCAGAGGCAAACACAAGCATTGTTAATTGGATCAGAAAGTTGATGAAATCGCTGTGAAACACATTGAAACGCCAATTGCACCCTTGGGCTTGCTGGTAATAAAGCTAATATTCGATGGAGTTTTGCTGCAACAACTAGGAAAAAGATTGGCCATGACAATGGCCTGGTAATAGCGTTGCGATAACCGGGTCGTTATTTTGCTGCCCTACTACTAAAATAGAGAAAACAATAACGAATAAACCCACCATAGATGGAGTTGCCGCAGGTGTACGAGAGCAGCGAGGTGGGCACGTTCGTCTGCACGAAGGGAATCGCGCCTGTGAATTATATCCTAGTTTATTGACTTTCGCCCTATCACCATCTGATTCTGTGCAAGTGAAACTACGGATCTGGTAATGATGTTCTAATTGTGCAACGAAAATGTCTAAAATATTGTTCAAGCAATATTGGCTGAGGATACTAAACGTCGGTGACACTTATGCAAAATTATGTATTTTCTCTCCTCTTTCCAGCCCCATCCTCCAATTAAACTAACCCAGTTCCTTCAACTGCTCCACCAGTGGCGAGTCGTGCTCTGATGGTTTGTGGATGGCTGCAGCGTATCCTCGCGTCTGGTCGAATCCCTTCATCTGAAAATAGTGGTTTAACATAACAACAAAACAACAACAACAACAACAACAACAACAACAACAACAACAACAACAACAACAACAACAACAACAACAACAACAACACCGTCTCTCACCGTCGTGCACTCCTTGATGCTCACGGGCACTCCGAAGAGGGGCGGCTTCTTCTCTCCTCTCTTCGCTTTCTCGTCCCATGCTGCGGCCCATGTACGGGATTCCTGTAATGGATTGATTCAGTTATGTTTCAGCAATATTACTTGCGTGTTCAACAAGGTTCTGTGCAATTGTTGCAGCACTATCGTTTCTAATTGCAAACATATAACCAAAGATCAAAGATCAGCGATCACAAACCTTGATGAAGAGCACAATCGCATTCGTCGTCTCATTGGCCTTCAGGGCGAACGAGTAGTAGGCCGAGACGACCTCGGAGCAGGTGAAGTCGCCGCGTTGCAGGGCGGCTGAATTGTGCCTTATGTTTTTTAAAATTTATTTTCGTTTCTCTATTTCTCGGTTTTTGCTGTCAATGGGGTGCTAAACATTATTTTCTAGTATTTTTAAAGGGAATCTCGTCCAAAACTATCGTATCCTACTCGTCCTGCATTAATAACATGCCTGAAGCGCATTCGAAACGCACTACTTCACAATGGGCTGTTTCTGTCCGTCTCTTGATGTTCAAGATCAGGGGTGTGCGGCAAGCACAATTTTCGGCAACCGGCAATTTCGGCAATTGCCGAAATTCAAAAATCGGCAATTGCCTGCAATTTCGGCAATTTCGGCAAGCCTTCCAATCATCCGAAAACCATAGAACTCAAACATATCATTATTCAACCTTTTCAAGCTTTTAAAGCTCACAAAACTCAAAACTAGTTTTTAATGTTTAGAAAATCGAGATATTTTTTTGAAAATTTCATCAGGGTAATGCATTAGAATCGAAAATTGGTCTGGTGAAAGTTTTCCGCGAGCCAAAAATTTCGCTTGCCGTTGCGGCAAGGCAAGTCGGCAAGAAAAGGTCGGCAATTTCGGCAATTTCGGCAACCGGCAAGTTGCTTGCCGCACAGCCCTGTTCAAGATCTCGTCACCACTGAGCGCTGCTAGCGTGTACTTCTTGTGCTTTTGCGTGTCATTGCCGCGAATAATTGGGTCCAAGGTCCCATCAATCGACGAGAGATCATTGCAAAATGAGAGAATCATTTTCGAAAATGGCCCACCTCTGAGCCCCTCAAAGTCCAGTTCGCCAATCTTCTTGCGCTGCTCGTCGCTAATCTTGGCCGCTTCTTCGGCAGCCCATTTAAGGTGCTCGGCCCTGGAATTCGTCAATATTTTCATCTTGTATTCACAGTTCAGAGCAGTCATGAATTGTGTGGGTAGCGTTGATAAAAATGTTAAATCGTAGTGGCATTTTCGCTAATTCAGAAACGAAATTCGCAAAAGGTAAAGATCAAACCTCTCCTGCTGCCTAAGACGCACCTTCTCCTCAAGCTCGGCGACACGCTGCAATTTATTAATTTTAATAATTATTTTCAAAAATACTTTAAAGATCAAAGAGCTCACCGCCTTCCGTCGCTCCCTCTGGATGAGGAAGTAGGAGAGGAGACCGATGAGGACGGTCGAGAGCGCGAGGAGTGACATGGTAGAAATGACCCGAGGATGAGGAGGGGCTGAATGGGAAAGATTGTGAATGGGAATGAGGACAAAGAGTAGGTAAATTTATACTAAAATGAACAAATCTGACAAAAACAATTTGGAAAACTGCAGAGGAGTGACTAAATGGGCAAAAGGTGACAAAGAGTAAGGTAGAGAAATACCAGTGGTGAAATAGGCAAATCTATGCAAACTAAATGAAATACCACACTGGCAAAACTAGAAATTCGGTCTGAAGGAAAAACAAAAAAAGTGAAATCATCAGGCGAGTAGGCCTATCTATTGTGGAATCTCGATTGAAAAAGAGAGCAAACACGCAATCGATGAGTAATAAGAAAGAGTTGAACGCCGCAGAAAGAGAAAGTGGAAAGAGGTTCATAGAAGGCGCACATGAGAGCAGAAAACAATACAAGTTTCGCACTAATAGTGTAGAATTGCCCGCGTAAATATGGAGAAGACATTAAAAAGCGTGCGCCAGCACTCAATAGTGTAAAATATTGCAAATGAAAGGTTTACATTCTTTCAAAATCATTATTCCAACCATAGTTAGGGGCCGCAAGCTCCGCCCACTTTGTGTTGACACGGTTTCCCCAAAAAGCGAGACGGAGGGAGCACAAAGCTCATTCTTAACCAAATCACTCGTCTAAAAGCGCGTTGGAGAGCTATTCCTACTCCCTGTCGATTGAGGAGGTTGCGAAATGTGCCAGACATATTTGAGTAGGTCAAAATTGACGGTTTAGGTCGCAAAACCCTCGAAAATTGCATTTCCAGAGAGAGCACAATGTTCGCAACCTGAAAATCCGACTAATTCGAATTTTCTAGAATTTTTAGAATTTTTTTTCAGATTTTTATCTTCACTCCCCGGCTTGTGCTCCACGCGCAAAGAAACGCGGGGGAGGGGAGTCCCCTCCCCCCGCGTTTCTTTGCTCCGAGCGAGAGAGCGGGCGGAGGGAGAGAGACACACACGAGAGAGGCTCCGCCCCCTTTCCCTCTCCTCTCGCTTTCTCCCTCTCTCCCGGGTGTGCCTTGCGCGCGTGGTTTTCGGGGCATAGCTTTTGTTAGAGAAGAGATATCTACAAACGGTAAAAAGCATGAGGTTATTGGGTCCATGAGTTTTTTTTGGTCCATGAGGAACAGTTTGAGCACACTTTTGACCCCTTGGCGAAAATTCGGCCATGTGCGTTGTGGCCCCTAACCATAGCAGTGCGTTCGCCTAAGAATCGCACACCGGACGGTACAGCAAAAAATGAAGCATCCCATATTTCACAGATTCTGATACCGCTAGGGGTCCCACATCGATTTCTGTTAATTTAATGTTCCAGTCATCTCAATTTGCATAATGGCATGCACTCAAATTTCGACCATTTTTGAACCTTTACTGTCATTTCTCAGCGAGGAATGCTCCAAATCGCTTGACAATTTAACTGGAGGTACATTTCGATCTCCCGCACCCGACTGTGATTTCTGTTCATGCAAATTCTAATTTTTAATTTTTGGTCATTTTTTCAAAAATTCATTTCTCTAAAACGAGGCCGAACACATCGCTCAATTTTTGATATGTTGTAGTCCTTGGTTGTAGCTATCAAATGATTATATTGGTGTGGGCAATAAAAGGGAACCCACGTGGTGTTATCATCGAAAAACTGAAAATCATTTTTAGAGGGAATTCCCTCATTTTTGACCGATTCCCTCCGTCGCGCGGCCTCGAATGAGGCGAGCGCGGGCAAATGAGAAATATGTTTCAACGCACTCGTCGCCGGGGGGCCGCGTCGTCGGTCAAAAATGAGGGAATTCCCTCTAAAATGATATTCAGTTTTTCGATGATAACACCACGTGGGTTCCTTTTTATTGCCCACGCCATTATACTCGTTCGATAGCTACAACCGTGGTCTACAACATATCAAAAATTGAACGAAGTGTTCGGCCTCGTTTTCGAGAAAGTAATTTTTGAAAAAATGACCAAAAATTCAAAATTAGAATTTGCGTAAACAAAAAATACAGTCGGATGCGGGGCACCGAATTGTACCTCCAGTTAAATTTTCAAGCGATTTGGAGCATTCCTCGCTGAGAAATGACAGTAAAGGTTCAAAAATGGTCGAAATTTGAGTGCATGCCATTATGCAAATTGAGATGACTGGAACATGAAATTAACAGAAATCGATGTAGGACCCCTAGGGGTATCAGAATCTGTGAAATATGGGATACCTCATTTTTTGCTGTACCGGAATCCTGAAGAACTGTGCGATTCTTAGGCGAACGCACTGATAGTCATTCCTACAAACCGGCCGTATATGAATTTTTACAAAAAGCTATTTTATTGGGCACTTTCAAAGACCAAATCAATAGATCACTGTTGCAATACTCACTTGTGGCTCAGAACCATCTCTGTCTTTCTCACTATCAAACATCGTAAAGATAAGCGAGGCACGCGCCTTTATTCGGTGATGTGTTGTTGTGTGATTAGCAACGGATTGATACGGCAGTCACTTTCATAGAACAAGTATGTTTAGATTGTGAAAGAGGAGGAATGTAGAAGGGTTTGTACAAAGGGCAGTCCAAGATTGAAAAGCGTTCTCAGGAGATAATGAGGTTCACAGAACAAGTAAGTATGGAATGTGAAAGAATCTTGGATTTTTTTACAAAAGAAAGTGTACATTGCGCCTTCTAGATAGATCTAGAGTAAGCAAAGAAATGGTATCTAGTGGTAAAAAAGATGTACAACTGTTAAGATAACACGTAGTCACGGGCGAGTGTTATTGCTCCATCGAATCTCTCATCACTGTTTCCTTCACTGTCTTGTTCTCCTGGAACTCGATTATCTCATTCCAGATCATAGATCTCCACTCATCAATCGAGCTGAAATCAGGAACATTCATAATAAAAATTGTCCTTGAGTAGAATTTATAATTGTGGTATAATTATTATTGGACCAATGGTCTATCAATCATCAAAATACAGCGTGCGCATTCAATAAATCATTTGTGAAACTTATTTTGCGTTCTCGAAATAATGAGGGAGTACATACCGATCAATCTCCTCCTCCAGCGGCACCTGCTCACTGACTGGTTCATCACTCGGGTCGTGGAACTGAGCGAAGTAAGGGTGCTCCATTGCCTGGGCCGCGGTGGGTCTGCAAATCATATTTCTAAAATTATTATTTTAATATTTCTAGGTCAAATGATGCATCTTGTTAGAGGCCTCTGACGATGCGCTTTTTGTATAGACACCGCCTATCGATTCTGCCGACGAGACATGAATCTTCTTCTTTCTAGATCTGCTTCGCAACATTTCTCTGCCTCTCTCTTCACATTTTTTGCCTTCTCTATAGTGTAACGCGCCCTCGAGTCATTCCCTCCGCATCTTTCTTTCATTTTTGTTCTTTCCACATTCCTCCATTACCTAACTGTTTCTCTTTCTCAGAATTCTACACCTTCTCTATTGACCGGTATTGACCGAAAAATGTCAAGAAGATTTCAACAAAATCAAGACGATGCGAACAAGTGAGTTGCTGTTTGAAACATAAATGTTGTCAGAAAACGAAGCAATGGATAATTTCACACACTTTCATCCATTCAACGCACCCCAGAAAATAGTATTAGTAAATTCAATTTATCATTATAGCTACCGGCAACAACGAATGCAATTACACAATGAACTGGGGATGTCTAGTTGGATGTCGTTTTCGACACGGGAACAACAGAGAAAAGATTTCGCGTACATTGTTGTGTTTCGCGAATAAAGGAACGTTTGGCAACCCGACTGTATTGATGAGATATGAGAAAGAAGTCCCACCTCGCGTCCGGATCCAGATTCAGCATGTTCTCAAGCAGATCGATTGCTGCTGCGGATGCATTGGGAAAGAGCGCCGAGAAGGACTTGCGAGACATTCTCGGAAGATTTCTACAGTGGAACTCTGGTCATGTATACTTTCCAGTCACCTACAATATGTAATTCCTCGCTTCCTCTGATTGGATCTTGCTAAGGAAAGTGTCATCTGGAGTCCCGACTATTTCAATGATGCGAGTAAGCTGATCGACGGCTGGAACGGAATTATTCGATTATTGTTTGAATACCGTACTCGTTTATCGATAAGCATCTAGATAGATACAGTACTCCATTTATTGATTGGACTATTTCTGAGTGATGGCTTCAATCAAATGGATATGTTTCACGAACAGCACTTGAGTCTGCGCATCGTTGTAAAGTCAATTCTTCCCATTCCACTAACGTAGACACCGACTATTGTCTAAGCATTGCAAGCTATTCTCCGACCGACAACTCAAATACTCTAACTACTCACGATCGATTCCCGGGAAGAGCGGTCGGCACGTGATTAATTCGGCGAGGATGCAGCCAACGGACCAGATATCGACTGGAATTATTAGACACTTTTTTCAATTATTTTAAGTTATGGAATTTAGCGGACTGCAGTACCATTTTTGGATATGCAAGGCTTGAATGGTGTCCAAAATTAACAATTCTCACCAGTCTGTGTGTAGTGCATCCAGTTGAGCATGATCTCGGGCGCGCGGTACCACCTGAACATCAAGTAAAAGCTAAATATTGTAATTATCGCTCACCTCGTAGCCACATAACCAGTCATCTCATCGTCTGTTTGACGGGCCAGGCCGAAGTCGAGGATCTGCAGAGATCAAAGATCACAATTTTACATTTTGCAAAATTTCGTAATTGCGAGAATCACCTTTAATTCGCAGTCTTCACTAACGGCGATGTTGCCTGGTTTGAGATCCCTGTGGATAATGCCCGCAGAGTGGATGTACTCAAATCGATTAGGATTGAAGGACCTCATTTTTGTGATCTCTTTCCTCTGATCCGTAATAAGACCAATCCCAGTGGATTTTTTCTTTTTTATATTTATGTACGACCGCATATCCACAGACAATTAATTTCACTGGCTGACTGTATTGAAATAACACTGCTGAAACATAACCGATTGCTCACCTTGAGACCTCTGAGTAACTGGTAGATGAAGAATTGAATGCGGTCTTCAGTCAATCGTTGGATTTTGATAACTGTCGAGAGGTCGGCGCTCATCAGGTGAGAAACGAAGTAGCTAGAGAGGAATTTTTGATACATTAATAAAAGAGAAAATATCATCACAAGAATGCTTAGTCAGCTTGTCATCAGAAACTCACACATCATCTAGAGTCTCAGTAGAGACATTGGGTGTGAAACAATCGATCATCTCAATCACATTATCGTGTTGCATGTTACGAAGGAGCTTCAGTTCTCTGGAATGTATTTCAGACGTTTTGTTTAAAAACGTAGTGGGACAAAGGATACATCCATTATGTTTCAACATTATCACATAAGCTGAGATCGATTCCCACGTCAATAAATCGTCCCTATATATTCACATTCGTATTTTATTTGGCATTTCATGTTACAAATTTCTCACCTGTAGGTTCTCGTTGCATGTATTGTGCTCTGGAATGGCCTCGAGAACTTCTTGATGGCTACTTTCTGCCCATTCCTTGTGTCCTCTGCGGAGCAGACCATTCCTTCAATTTAATTAATTAATTATTTAATTACATTGTATAATTTTAGGATGCTTATCGAATCCTCACCGAATGTACCCGTGCCGACATGCTTGAGATTGATGAAGTGTGTGGGAATAGCAAAAACTGATCGATTGATCTCGATCACGTGATAGTTCTCTTTGATCTCCGCCATTCTGAAATACATTTCAAGTCCTTTCGGGTTCATTTCCTGCTTTTTATACCATTGCTAACGACGGTACAGCTCTATGTGATGATCAACACTCGATGATCTTGAATTCCACTCAAAATACAGCAAATTTCCGGGTTCATAGAAGATATACTTCGAGCGCTCACTACGCATCGTACCAATAATCATCGTTCTGAAGCAATGGGAAAACGGCAATTTATCGACGAAGATTCTTGTGCTGGCACGGTTAAGGAGTCCGATACTGCAGAATACTGTGCAAATTCAATCGGTCGATCAAGAAATGGTGCTTTATTTTGCGTTGTGTTGTTGTATTTGATTAGGAACAGATCGATAAGGGTCTCATGAAGTTCAAGAGTGAAGATGGGCAACAGTAGCAGAGAAGGGAGGGGTCGCTGAGTTTCACAGTACAAGATAGTATAGAGTGTGAAAGAGATAGAATCTATTAGTTTTTGTACAACGGGCAGTCCAAATAATGAAATTCGTAGCAGGAAAATAGGCAATAAAATGTCAACGGTCAGAATCTAATTTGTTCACTAACGAGAGATTCGAAAACTCGTGAAATTCGAAAAATATAATATATTTGAAGCGATGGAAGAGACTAGGCAATACTCTTATGGGATATTTGTGTTGGCACGAAAACTAACTGTAACTAGAAAGAATGGTAGCGGACAAATAGAACTGAGATTCTAAAACGCCTAGTGCTTATGAAAGATCTCGACTATTATAGCGGGAAAATAATCGTTCGTCTCTCTCCTTTTCGCGTACTCTCTCGCCTGTCAGAGATGGCGATAGAGCATGGAAAATCGGGAGTCTCTACTGCTCCATCGCATCTCTCGTCACCGTTTTCTTCACTTTTCTGTTCTTCTGGAACTCGATAATCTCGTCCCAGATGATTGCCCTCCATTCTTCGATCGAGCTGGAAAAAGATTCAATGAAAATTATATGTAATTAGATATTGATAAAAAACGTGGGAAATCACCCAAGTCCTGTGCGAGCTTGTCATAAATACTTTATGAAACCGATTGCAACTAGTAATGTGAAGGCTTCCACTGAATATTTCTAATCAAGCTCCTCTACCCTATTCTCGAGAGGAAAGAACGTACCGATCGATCTTTTTCCATCACTATCCTAGGCTAGTCGCATCGTTTTTTTAAAAAATTTCCTCAGTCACTCACCGATCGATCTCCTCCTCCAGCATGACCTCCTCGCTCACGGGCTCGTCGCTCGCGTCGTGGTACTGAGCGAGGTACGGGTGCTCCATCGCCCGCGCTGCCGTGGGTCTGAAAAAATACAATCTTTGCACCGATATTGTGGTAGTTGCGATAATTATGTGACCTCGTTTACTGCCAAATGTTATCGCTCATTTTAGTCGCTTGGTTTCGATTGAGCTGTGAGAGTCCAGAAGAATACTATCTCCTTTCACATGCACGAGCGCTATATTTTTAGTTAGCACCACCTTTCTATCGTCAAATATGCACTACCGTACGTCAATTTATGCCAAACTGTGTAGAAACGAGCCTTTGAACTCTAATAATGTATTAAAAGGAGAAATGAGAATGAATTAATCACCTCGCATCCGGGTCCAGATTGAGCATGTTCTCGAGCAGATTGATCGCTGCGGGAGAGGCATTACGGAAGAGGGCCGGGAACGACTTGCGTGGCATCTTGGGCAGGTTACTGCAATGGAAGAGGTGTGTTCCTTTTCCCAGCTGACTTCAGCGAGTTAATAATTACGTTTCACAGTGATCTATTGAAGCAATCTTTTGATGCAAATTCAATTTTTTGTACTCTTGCACAATTTATAAGTAAAGACTCACCGGATGTAATTCCTGGCCTCCTCCGACTGGATTTTGCTCAGGAATGTCTCATCCGGGGTGCCGACAACCTCCATGATGCGAGTGAGCTGATCGATGTCTACAATGGTTCCTCGGTTTTAGTTTGATTCTCGAAAGCTGCGGGTTGTGTTTCACAATGTGTTCTTGAACAAAACTCATCTTTACGTTACAATCCTTCCTCGGGCATTTGTTACAAAAATCAATAAAAAAAGACTGAAAAAATTATCCGAGGCTGTCAAAATAAACCAACTCACGATCGGCTCCGGGGAAGAGTGTGCGGGAAGAGATTAGCTCGGCCAGGATGCAACCGACTGACCAGATGTCCACTGCAAATATCAATCTAATTATTCCTTATTTTTGACCAACTGAGATGAATCAGAACAAGTCTCAAAAACAAGTATCAAAACAATAACAAACAACAAAAACAAGTCTGACCAGTCTGCGTGTAGTGCATCCAGTTGAGCATGATCTCGGGCGCCCGATACCAGCGAGTGGCCACGTACCCAGTCATCTCACTGTCCGTCTGACGAGCAAGACCGAAGTCGAGAATCTGAAGAGATCAAAGATCACGTCTAGAGATCAAAGATCATGCATGAGGGGAGAAGGGGCGGTCAAAATAATAACAACAACTAACCTTCAACTCGCAATCCTCATTGACAGCGATGTTGGACGGTTTGAGATCCCTGTGAATGATGCCAGCTGAGTGAATGTACTGAAAGAAAGTAATAAATATTTCTAAATATAAAAAAATTACAAAAAAATGATGGTGAGAAAGAGAATTAATGAAATTTAATGTTTTGTAGAGTGCAGATAGCATACGGAACACTAATTTTGTTTGCCCTATCTGCTCAAATAATCATTCTGAAACCTAACATCGATTGCAAAATACACACCTTGAGTCCTCTGAGTATCTGGTAGACGAGGAATTGGATGTGGTCGTCAGTCAAACGCTGGATCTTGAGAATGTTCGAGAGATCCGCGCCCATGAGGAGAGAGACGAAGTAGCTGCAAAGGAAATAAATAGAGCGAGTCTGACGAATGCTCAGCAATTCAGCAATAAGTCACTTTTGCATAGAATTCTCGTGGTAAACTCTCTTTTTTTGAGGTAACAATCCGTAAAGCGGCAAAAAAGCAATAAAAAACCTGTCGAAATTCATTTTTAAAGACTTACACATCATCGAGCGTCGCCGAGGACACGTTGGGCGTGAAGCAGTCGATCATGTCGATCACGTTCTCGTGCTCCATGTTGCGGAGGAGTTTGAGCTCTCTGAAGATATTATTTTCAATTTGGTTCAGTTATGTTTCAGCAGGTCTACTCAGACGAAAGATCAAGAGAATTTCATTACGAGCAGCTTTCCCGTTTAAAAAAAGAATTAATTTTTGTAGTACACAAACCTGCAAGTTCTCTTGGCATGGATAGCACTCTGGAAGGGTCTCGAGAACTTCTTGATAGCGACTTTCGTGCCGTTGCGCGTGTCATCGGCGGAGCAGACCATGCCTGGAGGTTATATTAATTGATTAATTAATTAATAAAAATGTAAAAATAATTTTAAAAATTGTAGTCGTCACACGCACGTTTGTCCAAAGAAATAGCGAAAATCATCATACCCGCAATTCTCAAGGGATTTCATGTGCACTTTTTATCACTGTCAGTTTATATTGAGTAACACCAGTAAAACAAGAGCCAGTCAGCCTAAAAACTAACCACTTAACGTTAAATTAACGGCGCGTTCAATTAACTCAATTGACTATCAAAACAACAACAACAACAAATAACAGGGTATTTTTCGCGATACTCACCATACGCGCCCGTGCCCACGGGCGTCAGGTTGATGTAGTGCGTGGGAATTGCCCACACGCTCCGATTCATCTCGAACACATGGTAGTTCTCCTTGATCTCCGCCATCCTGCAATTAATTTCCGGTTTCCGGTTTTTATCTTCCGGTTTTTGAATTTCGAAAATCAAAATTAAGGGCAGTTACCCTTCGCGGTTATAGGGCGTGAACTCTTGCGCCATTGCTGACGCTACACTGCTGAAAATGGACTGGAATTACATGACCAGTTTCTACGGTGAAACTCGGAAAAATACTAGTTTTCTACGTGAAAAACGGACGAAAATGATCTAAATAACAGTGAAAAAGGGAGGTATCGCGAGCGCTCGCAACGCTTGGGCGCACACGCTTTTCATCGTACGGCAACAACGAGAAGACGCAATTTATCGACAATAAGATGACGTCATCACTAGCGAATCTGATCAAAATGGGAAGTAATTGCACTGTGGAGATCACTTTGGTTGCGGGAGATCGAGAGGTGCTTGTAGAATCAAAGGGTGAGATCAGAATCGAGAATCGGGAAAGTATGTACAACAACAGGGCTAGACGGGCTAAGCGGAAAGCAATAGTAAGAGCGCAAGCGTACGTACAAAAAGGAACTGAGAATCGGAACTGCGTCGGTTTTCAGTCCGGAAATTGGATGCTTGGAAAGAGACGGAAAGAGTGACGAGTCTTTCTACCATCGACGAGAGAGTACGGGAAATTGAGAGAGGCAGACGGACGTCAACTTCACTAGAGAGTATGGCAAAATGAGAGGGTCAGATCGATAAGTAGGTCATTCCTCGGCCTCCTCATCCGCATCCTCAGCACTCAATTTGTGCGGGAATCCGTCGGACAGGGCGCGACCGGAATTGCGAAACTGCTGCATCTCGAGCCAGACAATCTCTGAAGGGGAACGAATTAGAAGACTGGCTGTCTCCCCTAATTCTTCGTAGCAGAACAACAGACTGCCTGGAGCACCACGATGTGACTAATTAAGTAATTAATTATTTTATTAATTAATTAACTAATTACCCTTCCAATCAGCGATTGTCTTCGCCCTGCCCTCCTCCTCGTCCGTGGTCACGATTCGGCCTGGAATTAAATGTTTTTTTTAAAATTAAATAAAAGATAAAATAAGGAATTATGATGAGATGTAGTGAGAAAGTATCGAGAAGATGAGGCTCTTCCCTAACAAAGGGCGCCGTATCTATGGTTACTGGTGTTGCGTCACAAGTAAGGAGAGGCAACGTATCTAAGACGTATCTTAGTTTCTTGGAAAATAACCTTTCAACCTATTCGCAGAATCTTGCTATTAAAACAAGTATCAATCTCAAGCACTTCTTTTATTTAGAATCTTTCGATTGATGTTGAAAAGATTGCTCACCAGCCACCGGCTCCTCCTCTTCCACGGAATACTCCCGGATGAACTCGTGCGAGATGGCGTCGACGACGGAGATTCTGAAGAGGATTCTGAGAAAATGACGAAGATCACGACCGCCTAACTCTCTCAATTTCGCGTACTCTCTCGCCGCTCCCAGAACTATGGACTTATTTATTTAACCACGGAAATTCTGATAACTATAAATTATAGTCTATAATTCACTATTTTGCGAAAGTCCACTCCTATTCCGAATGTGTTTCACGGATTCCTCAATAACGAAAGCAGTGCAACGCTCCGATAGCTCTCCATTATTTACTCTATCTTTACAAAAATCAAAATTCGAGTTCCAGGGAGTTTAATATTTCCGTTAAATCAATAATATTCAATAATAAATCAATAATTTAATTGAAAAGACACACACCGATAATCCGGATCCAGCACGAGCATCTTATCCAGCAGATCGATGGCTGATCTCGACGCATTCGGGAAGATGGAGAAGAAGCTGACGCGCGGCATGAAGGGGAGATTACTGGAATTGGAGAAAATTACGGGAGAAACTAAAACATGTCGTAGGGTTAGCAGCTATGCCAGCGATTGCAAACAATTTGTATATGCTCTAGAAAGCTAGGCGGCATGAAGGGGAAGTTCCTGAAGGACAGGGTAGGGTTAACCTATTCACTAGCGCCCAAGAGAGAGAGAGAGCATCACAGCAGCGACTGTGTGCATTGACCTAACAGTAGAATGGATGCGCGGAATCGATTGCAGGCACAAAGTAGATAGCATCAAACGTGGTAAATGAAGCAGAAGACTGCAGAATCAGTGCTAACTCAACCTGTCTTGCAGATGTTTTGCAGATTAGGAGCAAAAGATTTGCACAGGTTTTACCCACTTTTTCAATTTTTTCACGAACATTTCAATTCAAATAAAAATCAATAATCAATACCATACCGTATTTAATTCTTAGCTTCTCATATAATTGGGATTATAGGTAAATTTCAAGCAATAATCAATAATCAACCCCTTACCGTATGTAATTCCTAGCCTCCTCTGACTGGATTTTGTTGAGGAACTCCTCGTTTGGCGTCCCGACAACCTTCATGATGCGAGTGAGCTGGTCGATGTCTGAAAAATACTTTTTTTATTTGTTTTGACGCTCCTTTTAGTTTTTCAGATACATTTCAACTTGTTGGTACTTTGTAAAATGTTTCAGTGTCATTTACTAATCGCGCGAGACTTATTGCGAAAAAAGCTCACGATCATCACAAGTTAGCCATGTCGGAGATGACTCTCCCTATTTATTAACTTTTTAAAAAAATTTAAAAATTTAATGAAGTGAATAATTAGGGAGAGTCATCTCCAATTTTCTAATAGTCGATTCTACAATTAGAAGGTACCTCTACTTTGTATCTCATTGTCAGATTTGTTTCAAAACTTGTTCATAAACTACTCCGCGTTTCAAACCCAATGTGTTTCTTGAATGCAGTTGAAATTAAACTCAAAAGCTCACGATCATCCCCCGGGAAGAGGGCCTTGCCGGAGATGAGCTCGGCCAGGATGCAGCCGACAGACCAGATGTCCACTAGAAAGTACCATTTTTTCACCGCTCTCTCCATTTTACACGCTCTCTCGCCATCAAATTATCCGTTACTTATTTTCCATTTTCTCCATTTTTATTGAACAATTCTCGAGAACGAAACAACTTACCCGTGTGCGTGTAGTGCATCCAGTTCAGCATGATCTCGGGCGCGCGGTACCATCTTTAAATAATTATCTAGTTATTATTTAATTAATTATTTTAATTAATTAATTAATTAATTAATAATCACCTGGTCGCCACGTAGCCGGTCATCTCGTGGTCGGCACAGCGAGCCAGGCCGAAGTCGAGGATCTGAAACAGTGGGAAATTATAGAAGAAGAACTAGGGATGCCTGTTTTCTCAATTGATTAAATTTGCGTCCAATGTCCGTGTAGACTTTTGCACCACTAGGGAAACTCAATTCAAGCCACATTAAACTTACATCTATATTTTCTCTGAGAGCACTTTTCCGTTTTTCACGAATATTGAGGTAAGCCGTAATCGACTGAATTATTATTTTTCTAAGTATTCCCCACCTTGACATCGCATCTCTCATTCACAGCAATGTTGGACGGCTTGAGATCCCGATGAATGATGCCCGCCGAGTGGATGTACTGCAATGGAAAGCGCGGTATTATGTGAAAAATAGAGGTGTTTCCACATCTGGGGATTTTACAATGAAACCCAAATTGGCTATCAGTGGATTCTGTCTTGTGAAACGGCGCCACTTAACCGACGCATGAAAAGACTGCGAATGATAAATTTTATTTTTTACAGCGGATTTGTACGACCTATCGAAATTCGCTATTCACCTGACAAGAATAGCATTGTTGAAACACAAGCGAAACGCTATTGATCGATAAAAATTGTTGATTCCATTCAATACACTGTTTTCCTTTCCCTCTTTCCTCCCCTCTCTTCCTCCCCTCTTTCTCTCGTTTCCGCACATCTTATCAATTTTCCTTTCAAGGATGCAGTGATCAGCACCAGTGCACAAGAGTGGACAGCTGGACTCTTACTTCCGGAATTTGAAATATTCTGATCGGTATGCCAGCTATTCAGGCGTTATCTGTTACACCTACGCCCCTAGCAAGCTATCAATAACGTAGATATTTTCCTTATTTCTCACCTTCAGCCCTCTCGGCACTGGTAAATCAGCAACAACTCCACAGCTATTCTCTTTGTTGACAAAAAGCCTCATATTCTCACATTTTTTGAAGCACAGTTCGATTGAAAGTTATTTGTTTTTGGTCTGACCTACATACCTTCAATCCCCTCAATACTTGGTAGATCAGCAACTGGATCTGCTCGTCGGCCAATCTCTGGATCTTGAGGATATTCTGCAGATCGGAGCCGAAGAGAATAGACACGAAGTAGCTGCAAATTTAAAACTGTTGTGATTTACTTGTTAGATGTGATTTGTTAGATGTTATTTTTTGGTATTCTTTTCGTTATTTCCTTTCACACCCCCCTAGCTGATAGAAGCCCGATTATTTTTACACTCTAAATTTTTTTTATTGTTATTGGCTCTATCGGTTCACTATACAACTAATCAGTGATTATAAGGAGAAATCTTTCTTGAAATAATGTCTGATCTCTTGCCTGGAACTTCAAGTTCTTCAGGCGTATGGAAATGGCTTTGAATTAACTGACATCATAGCTAATTCAGACACTACAAGTATATTTGTAGGCGCTATTGTAAGCAGTGATGTCTAAGAAAGGCGCTAATTATAGCTTCCAGCTTGCAGAATGAAAAGATTGTTGAGATCATTAGTGATCACTGACGCTTCAAGTGCTCAGCTATTTCGAGGCAACCTTTTTCAACTGATTTCTTTCTGTTCAATATCGAGCAGGTTGTGCTGCTGGTCATTGTACTCGGCGATAAGTGTCTTTACCATTCCTTATGATTTTAGAGGAGCTGTATTCGAAATTGAAACTCACACATCCCTCAACTGCCTCGGCCCAACATCCGGCGAGAACACGTCGATCATCTCCAGTACGTTCTCATGTGAGAGACATCGGAGCAGTTTGAGTTCTCTGGAAGTCGATAAATGAGTTACCGTATGAGCTACCGTACTAGATGAGATCGACGACTGATTTTCTAGTTTTCGAAATCATCTCTCTGACCCACCGATGCGTCCGCTTGGCGTGGATCGTACTCTGGAAGGGCCGCGAGAACTTCTTGATCGCCACGCGCTCGCCGCACTGCCCGTACTCGGCCGTGCTGGAATACGGTAGATTAAGTTCCGTGGGTCAGATTCGTAATTTCACACTTTAATCTATAAATAGATCTGCCCTTTGTTATTTTGAGAAGTCTACGCGAATTGTAAGTCTAATGTACGACAATTGGATAACATATCAAAGCATGATTTAATGGCTAACTTTCACGACACGGTGAAACTCATCTCGCTTTCAGACAAGAGATTCGTTCAAAGCGAATCGCAAAGATAGATCGAATAGGTTTCACGGGACCTTCAACTTCCCTATTGAACTGTGATTGCAATTTTATCAAAAATCTCTTTTCAAAACATAATAATATAAACAAACCAAGGCACTCACCACACGACTCCGTACGCGCCCTCTCCCAGCTGTCGCAGATTCGAGTAGCATTTCGGAATCACCCATCGCACCTTGTTCACCTCGGTCTGCAAATAGTTCCCAATATTTGCGAATCTTCAGTGTTTTTAAAGAGAATAATCCTATCATTTTGTTTTCATCGCACCTTGTTCGCCTCTGTCTGAGATGAAAAGTAATTACGAGAAATAATTTTCACATTTGTCATAATGTAAAATAACTGCACTAGATGTGGCCCATTGGAATGCCTAGAGCTGGGATTTGAGCAGTGAAGGAACTTCCCAATATAGTTACAAGATAATGTATTTTATCATGTCTAGACACCGTCACCGTTTATTTCTAGGGTGAGCGCGCCAAGCAAACAACTGAAAATTTGTCATAGTAAACAGGACTCCTTCTCGCAATCATCCTCTATCTTCTCGAGATTTAATCCTTCCACAAACAACTAATGAGCAAACTGAAACGGCTACATTGTACCCATACCCTCCCTAATGATCAATCAAAACAACAACAAAAACAAAAACAACAACAACACTTCTCACCTCATAGAAGTCGGCGGGGATCGGGTGCGGCGACAGACTCGCCGGTGCCGCGGCAAGGTGCGCAAAGGATATTCCTCCCGAGGGAGAGGCCATTCTCGCCCCGTTTAATCGTTCCGCTCTGCCATCTGAAAGGCGTCGAATCAGGATCCGCCCACTTCCGCTTTTGGCTCCGCCCCTTTTGGCTTTCGGCGCTCATTAGCGCTTGTTTTTCAAGCACTTCTTTCTGTTATTGCTGCGTCTGAGGCGGATGAGAGGTTTCGAGAGGGAAAACGAGCGATTAGTCATCAAATTAGCGAAACTTTTCCTTTTTTTGCCGGAAAACACGTCGTAATAAGTTGGGGCGGGAAATCAGAAATTGCTCATCGGACGAGGCATTAGCTTCGTTTTGGCAAGATTTCCTGAGAAGAGGCGAGGGAAGGATAATTGGCTAAAGATGAGAGAGGAATGCGCGAGCTCATTTTTAACGGATGGAAGCACTAATAAATCCCCTAGGACTCTAATAAATAATAATAAATACTAATAAATCCCCTAGGACTCTCTCATTTTCGCGTGCTCTCTCGGTGGCTGGTCAAAAT
This sequence comes from Pristionchus maxplancki, assembly GCA_900490775.1. Taxonomy (NCBI): domain Eukaryota; kingdom Metazoa; phylum Nematoda; class Chromadorea; order Rhabditida; family Neodiplogasteridae; genus Pristionchus; species Pristionchus maxplancki. Next base: position 401,199 of record LS550519.1, read on the forward strand.
ACGAATATTTTGAGGCAGAAATGATGATTTCTCGAGCGCTAATCCTCTAATATCGGAAGAAGCGAGCCTTTCCCTGCGTTTCGCCGTTGTTTTTGGGTGGGAAACGCGACAAAAAGCATGCGAATTGAGATCCGGAAACGGGGCGAAACGTCCAATTTCGCCGTGCAATTGCTTGCAATAAATCCTGAGAGAGAGGTATGACATCCGACTGCGACGGATATGGTAGGACAACAAACAATACAAATTGGAAAATAATTTATGCCCGTGACAGCCAAATAATGTCGCGCGTGTGTGTGATGATCTACCCTGATTGTTGATCGCTCGATGAATTCTCTTCGAGCAATGCTCTTAGCTCCAGTGGGAGGGGCCGGAACATTGCTCATTTGGAGAGATTTGTAGTGGAAATCATCGACATTTGTGCGACCTTAGAGTAAGAGAAAGAGATAGAAAGAAAAGATGAGCGAGAGGGGCAACAACACTTTTGTTTACAAGAATGAATGAATGAGAGATGGAACTCGCCTAGTGTGGGGTGGAATTGTCGCACATCACAGGGAGACGATTTGTAGCGATAAGGAAGTGGAAATAGATTGACAAAGTGATGCCAGACAGATCGCAAAAGTTCAGTCGGGCTCGGGATTAGGAAATACAAAATGACGTGCACTAACAAGTGGAAAATGGCCAGCAATTCATAAGATTGAGCTCGGGCGTGCGTATAAGTATGACTAGACCTGATGGGGAATGGGGGTGCCAGCGGGTTTTGAATTCGATTTGTGGGAGCATTTGAATTACAACATATTGGGACACATCTGAAGTCTGAATCTGGGATAAGAAATCTTGGACTCAAGCGATATAGCAAATAATTACAACTCGATGAATCACAAAGACGTCAATACAAGTAGGAAGAAGCAATCGGGCTATAGAGAAAGGCGTTCAAATGCTGGGATGCGTGAGAAATGAGCCATTTGTTTAGGGGCAAAATCGGAGCATATTTGTCAGATTCGTGAGAGCTTTCTGGTCATTGATACTAGGAAAATGGTAGACAAATTAGGCAAATTGTTCAGATAAAAGGCGGCGATCCCTCATCTCCTCGATAGTTCTGAATCTCATTCCAGATGATTCGTTTCCAATCGGCAATCGTGTACTCTTCTTTGTCCTCGAGAGTGTACGGCTCGGCAACGACCGGTTCGTCCTGGATTAAAGTCAGTTGTCGATGACATAGTTTCGTAATACCGTAATCTACTCGTTTTCTTGTTCAAATATCAACAGTCATGCGAATAAAAGTCAGTCATCGATAGTTTGGCACCATAATACCGTAATATAATATGCATTCATGTTGAAAAATCGACAGGATTGGCTCACCTTCTCGTCCCTGTACTCCTCCAGGTAGGGATGCTGAAGGGCTTGCTCGACGGTCAGCCTGGAAAGCCATACGTTCGAGAGTGATTCCTCTAAAAGTATAATATCAAGATGTCTGTCTGTATGTCACGGTGTCTGTCTGTCTGTCTGTCTGTCACGCTCCAAAAAAAATGCCTGAAAAACCCCTTTAACGATGTTGTACAGACCTGGGACCGGTACCAATCGACTTGTCATGAAAAGTTACTTTTAAAAAATCAATACATATTTCGTCATCATTATGCAATATTACGTCATCACTATGCAATAATCCGTTTTTCACGCCGTTTTCAGCGCTAACTCAACCAAAATGGCCGTGCAAGCCACCTAACAACTCCACGTCACCAAAATTTTCATATTTTACCCATATTTCATCATCACTATGCAATATAACGAAATTCGTTTTTCGCGCCGTTTTCAGCGCTTTCTCATCGAAAATGGCCGTGCAAGCCACCAAACAACTCCACGTCACCAAAATTTTCATATTTTACACATATTTCATCATCACTATGCAATATGACGAAATCCCTTGTTTTTGTCATTTTCAGCGTTTTCTCGCTCATTTCTTTAAAAAAATTTGCATGTGAGTGTGCGCCAAAACACGCGAAGCCTGCGATGCGCTTGTGAAAGGCTCGTGAGGCCGAGAGCGATCCGAAAAAGTTGCGATGTAGCCACGAAGTGGCGGAATCGCAACTTTTTCGGATCGCTCGAGGCCTCACGAGCCTTTTACAAGGGAAGATGCCAATGCGCATACGCAACCTCAACGCTTTATTATTTATGAGCTAAGTATACTGCATTAGCGAACGTAGTTCGTAGTTCGCTAGTTGCAGTATAGGAAGAATAATGCGCGGCTTCGAGGCGCGCCGCGCACTTTTGTTTAAAACCTCTAATAGAATCCTACCTCCTCTCCGGATCCAGTTGCAGTAGCTGATCGATGAACGAGATTGCCTCATCGGACAGGTTGGGAGCGTACGCTCGGAAATACTGCACGAAGTCCTTGCGCGTCCGGCCGAGCGACAACCTGTTGTTGTTGTTGTTTTGTTGTTATTGTTTTGACGTTATTATTATTTTAATTATAACAAATTACCGTTCGATCACTTGGCGAATCAGCCCGCTGTTGTTGTCCTCGATCTGGAAATATCGCGTTTCAGATTTGTTTTGAATCAGTTATGTTTCACAATCAACTCTAATGGAGAATAAGAAGGGGTGCGTTGATTCCTTCTCACAGCAGTTCACGATTACTATACCAAAACACAGTTTTGTCAGCAATCGCGCGCCTTCGCGACGTGCCGCGCACTTATTTTTCAAAATAGCTCACTTTCTGCAGCAAATCGGCGTCGGGCGCGCCGCAGAGCGCCGTGATCATGTCGTACTGTAATAATTAATTGATTCATGGATAATTGTAGCACGGAAACTTCAAATTTTCTTCCCAGAGTCGTTGCATAAATCGTTCCCCAGAATCCTTTCAAACCAACAGTGAATCAGCAACGAAGAAACCTTTCTTTTCCCAGTCAAATGGCACAAACACAGAAAGAGAAAACCACTTTGTCTTTTTCACAATTCCAACACATTTTCCTTGCAACTATCCAAGATCAGAGAGCTTTGTGACTTCTTGATCTCGTTTTTTGGGCAAATCATGACCAATTAAAGTGGGCGGTGCTTGTGGCCCCTGACTTGCCCCCTCACCTGCTGATTGGTCGACTCGCCCGGGAATAGCGGTTGGTTGATGAACATCTCAGCAGCGATGCAGCCGACTGACCAGACGTCGGCTACAAGCGAAGAATGTATTATTATTTATTTATTATTTCAACGACCATTATTTCCAATCCATCATTTCGACCTGATTATTTATCTCTCATATCCTGTGTGAAACATACCGAAACATAATGGGCTCCAAAAATGAAGAATATTATTCGGAATAATATTAATTTCAATACCCTGCTTGTCATAGCTGCCGATCTTCCAGTAGATGACCTCGGGCGCGCGATACCACCGCGTCATCACGTACGTGGACATTCCGTGCGGGACCTGGCATGGGGTACGGTAATCGATCATTAGGTAACTACAGTAATCTCTACAGTACAATATTTTCTTTTCGATATTCCGTGCGGGACCTGGCGTGGGGTACGGTAGGTTACGACAATCGATCCCCTGTGAGCTACCGTAGTCTCTACAGCTACAGTACCTTCTCAACCGTTCGTGCCAGTCCAAAGTCCAGTACTGTAAGATCGCATGATGACGTGAGCGAGAGATTGGACGGCTTGAGATCGCGGTGCATCACCTGAGTAAGTGAATAAGTTTTCCCTTTTCCACATCCCCTTTATTTGTGTTACTTCCAAATTCAGAGAAGTACTTCTGCTATTATTACCCTACTAATATTCCAAAAAGAATTTAAAAACCGTGATGACTGATTATTTTTTCGAGTAATGCTAAATGAGATCAGAGAGGAACTCACATTCGCCGAGTGGATATACTTGAGCCCTCTCAGTAGCTGGTAGAGGATGAATTTGACGTGGTCGTGTTGGAGATGAGTCACGCCGTTCTCGCGCTGGTTCTTCAGCACCTGAACGGAGTTATTATTGTTATTGTTATTGTTATTGTTTTTCATTGTACCTCGTAGAGGGTGTGTCCGGCGTACTCGGTGACGACGTACCTGGAAGCGATTGACAATTTGAAATGAAATTCCTGGAAAATGAGCACCTGGGCAATGACATGATACATTATTTTATGAACAAAAAGCAACACTTCAATTGAAGATAATCGGTGTGTTCATTTAATGCACAATTGTTGAAACACATCTCAAATCGAGTTTAGAAATGTTTTTTAAAGAACGAATCACTCACATATCATCGAAGCTGGCGAGGTTCTTGTCGGGCGAGTACAGGTCGAGTGCTCTGGAATTGGATGAATTCATGCAACGTATTCTTAATTTTTACTGTTTTTTTTAATTTTTTAAATCAGAGAAAGTAGAAATAGATCTGAAAATCCTCACCTGATCACATTATCATGCCTCATCAACTGCAGCAGTCGGATCTCGCGAAATACTCGGCGCGCCTGCAATTTCAACATTAAAGGGGTATAGGCACGAATATCTGGCTAACTGAGCTCTCGACGTGAGATGATGGGTCGTTTTTTCCCGAATACACTTTCGAAACTCCCAGACTATCACTTTGAGTTCAAACCGAGATATGATCAATTGGCTGTGTGCCAAATGACCCTGCGGTGCAGGCAACGAGCGAGAGAGCGGGCGAAATGGAGAGAGCGCGCCCAATATACCCTCTGGCTAAGATGACTCTCTCTCGCTTCGTGCCTGTCCCCCTTTAACCTTATTTTTCCAAATTATTGCTAGTTCAGGTATGTTTCAGGAAGTCCGTTTAACGCTGCAAGTGCGAGTGTAATTGATTTTCCCTTCTTATTCCGTCTCAAAAACCAATTTATCGTACCGTGTTCACACTCCCGAACGGGTGGTGCATCTTCTTGATCGCTACTGTGGCGATTCTTCCGTCTCCACGGATTACGGCCCGCGCCTTGCTAGAATGGAAGAATTTATTATTTGTGGGATAAAACGCATAAAAATATTCGTCTCCAGAGTAACAGTAATACAACTTACGCGACATTGCCGTAACTCCCTCCGCCTAGGTACTCGATGCCCGAGTCGTCATAACCTGAAGGGATTATTCACAATTTAAAAAAAATGTTTTAATAGATAAAAACGCTCACCATGAGGCAGATGGAAGTTGAGCGTGCTCACGACGGCAATGTTGAAGTTCCGCTGCGTTTGGGGCACCTGGAAGAGTTTTTTTTCCATCATCTCTGTACAGCTTTATCCGTCTGCATTTCACATTGCATATTACGTTGATTGATGTATTTTTCAGTAATAAGAGTGAAATCTCAGTTTCCTCTCATTTCTACTCACCGTCCTCGGCAGCACATCGTCATCGTCGATGGCCATCGCGTCCAGGCCGGACGCCACTGGGGTCACCTGTTATTGTTGTTGTTATTATTGTTTTTTATTTGATCAAAACACTCACCTCATCCTCCTCCATTCGCTGTCGGCGCTGGCGGCGTGAGAAGATGTCTGAAGATTATTTATAATTATTAGTTTCATTTTAATCTCGCACCAGCTGCTGCATCATAACCAGAGCTCATTGCGCCTATTAATCTAAGGACGAAACACATTCGAAGCTTATTCAATCGAACAGCAATCACAGAAAGCGGAAACTCACCCGCAAAGCAGTCCCTGCTCCTCCTCTTCCCTCCCGCTCCTCTTCCTTCTCCCTCACTAGTGCTGCTTCCTTTCGTGCAGATGTGATTGCCCATGCGCAGAGAGCGGTGAGGCTGACACAGTCACAACATTAATAATTATGTTATATGCAATAATAATAATAATTATACAACATTAATAATAAGCTCCTTAACCTACCTACATTTCTGAACAACTTACTACGCACATCGCTAATATCCCGAGACACGGTCGATATGGAATACCGTTCATGCAAGGCACCACTAACCATACCAAATCCCTAGTAAGGATTCATGCGAGGATTCGGATAATGGCCTCAATCAGCCGAAATTCACAGAAATTCAACGCGCGCTGTAAGCAGAAAGCAGACGAGTAACTATGGTGATTGAGCGCTGGACTCGGTGGGAAACCGCTCGGTTTTGCGCAAGGAGAAAGCTAATTACAACTTATTGACGAGTTTTGCAGCTTTCAAGATCTCAATAACCACAGTGACTAGGCCTGACATCAGCCGCCTGACATCAGCTAATTCCGCTGTCAAATCGTCAGAGCCAAGAACATGCACAACTGTACGCAGTAGGGAAGACGTCCGCAGTGTCGACTCGACATAGATCAATAAAAAAAGCGAACCTCACGGCATGGAGCGGTCCTAAACACGTGCAGAAAGCTTGGAGTGGAGAGCTGTATCGATGATTTTTATAGAAACGAGCTGGGGCTCGACAGATATCTGAACCGGGCACGAACCGGATGAACAGGATAAAAGGTGAACAGTGAATTTGAAAGACTTTATCATCGAAAAGCATTCGAGGGCGGAGTAAAGGCACACGGGGCAAGGGATACAAGGTTGGTGAGCATCGAAGAAGGGTGAATATGGAGATCGAATAGTCTATTCTACAATTTTACAAATGAACCTACAGCCTCTTCTGTTACTTTTCCTATTCTTCCAAGAAGACGCTAGTGTCAGACTAGACGCCATGTCGCTTGAGTGTTTGTTATTGTTGTTGTTGTTGTTGTTATTGTTGTTCCCTATTGCTTCAACGATATCTGGCTGTTGTGTCTCTGATGCGATCGGCTCCTCATCGACGAGGATCGATTGACGGCGACGGACTTCGCGCGACGACGTTGCGAGGAGGAACCTGAAAGATATTTTTTGAGATGGGAAAAGTAATTAACATGAAAAACGATCGTAATGATTCAATATCTATTGCGGAATGTAATTCTCTTTGTCATAGGTCGAGTGATGTGATGGTGAGTCGTTTAAAATTGAAAGATTTCCGTTAAAAATGTAGGAAAAAACGGAGTTCTGAGAAGTGTGAAACACCACAACTCGCCTGATGCCATCGAATCCCTGTGCCTCGACGTGTTCTCGACGACGCCACCGTCGAGCACGGCCGAGTGGAATCTACAGTTATTTATGTATTTTAATATTTTTTTATTTCGTCCCCCCTACCTATCGCAGTTGATTGACAATTTTTCGATAAGAGCCCGCGGTGAAACATAAATCGACATAAAAAAGAATCAGTCAGGAGCCAAGTCTATTATGAAAAATATCACATACAAAAATGTCCGAAAATTAATCGGTTTTCACGTGTTGTGTTTTCATGCGTTTTGTTGGTTCCAGATATCAAAAACCCCCTCTATTCAGATTCCCCCCGATTCAGATTCTCTCCTCAATTACGCTGCTCTCGGACGTATGGACGCGCCTAGAGCTACGTCTAAGGCATCAGTGAACAAATAGGTATGTTTTCTTGGCTCTGTTCCAGTTAACTGGGCTTATGAAAATTATCCGGGCTTAAAAAAATTAACTGGGCTAATCAATGGCCCGAAAAATAATCTGGGCTTATCAGAATTAACTGGGCTATTCAATTGCCCGAAAAATAATCTGGGCTTATCAGAATTAACTGGGCTATTCAATTGCCCGAAAAATAATCTGGGCTTTTCATTTTAGTCCAAGATACGGATTTTTGTCATCATTTTTCCTCATTTCCTTTCTTATCTTCCCGACTCAGTATTGAACAAACAAAATGTTGCTTCCGAGTTTTATAATGAAACAAAAATATATATTGAGTTACAGTGCTTTGTACAATTGAACAGACATATCACGCCACTCACCTAAGGTTCGACCTGAATCTGTCAGCATGCCAAATTTCGAGGTCGGTGTTTTGGCGGATT
>LS550519.1:411631-455544 GCA_900490775.1 Pristionchus maxplancki
AATCCGCCAAAACACCGACCTCGAAATTTGGCATGCTGACAGATTCAGGTCGAACCTTAGGTGAGTGGCGTGATATGTCTGTTCAATTGTACAAAGCACTGTAACTCAATATATATTTTTGTTTCATTATAAAACTCGGAAGCAACATTTTGTTTGTTCAATACTGAGTCGGGAAGATAAGAAAGGAAATGAGGAAAAAAGATGACAAAAATCCGTATCTTGGACTAAAATGAAAAGCCCAGATTATTTTTCTGGCAATTGAATAGCCCAGTTAATTCTGATAAGCCCAGATTATTTTTCGGGCCATTGATTAGCCCAGTTAATTTTTTTAAGCCCGGATAATTTTCATAAGCCCAGTTAACTGGAACAGAGCCGTTTTCTTTCCAACGGAGGTGCTTCATTTACCAGTATGCGGCCCTAGGTAAAGGTAGAGGTTGCCCCGTTAATCCTGCGGGAAGCCACAAGCGGTTATAGTACAGGGCAATTCAGTCCGGAGAGCCTAATCTCTTCTTCGTGCCTAACATTATCATAAATGTTTTTTTCAAAGAATCCTCACCTCGTCAACGACGCCGCTCTCAGCGTATTATACGGGCTGGCGACGAACACACTCGAGGGCGATTTCGCGTGCAGAGTGAGCGTGGAGCAGCCGGGAATGCTGAAATTGGTTGTATTCAAGAAGATGTGTAGAAGTGATCAAAGTCATTGCCAGAGTTCCCGTAATAAAATAAGAGTGAAGCGTATTTATAAATGAATTGTTAAAAGAAAAAAACCAGAGTAGGGGCGAGTGATAAGTCATTGCTGATAAGGATCAAGTCAGGTGACCCAGCGGAGGAAGAAACCATGAGCAATAACAATGACCAAGGCGCGACAAGGAAACCATTATCTAATCAGAACAGTCACATCGTTCTCTTGATTCAAGCAGTCGCAATAAATCATCTACTGTTAGTAACAGAGATGGAAAAGGTATCAATCTCATACTGAACTCTCTGCCCAATAACATCCATATTTACCAGACATTTCGTCAGTCAAGGTGCTAGCCTTCGCGATTCGTGATAGCCAGTGGCAGGCACTGGTTTCGAAACTACCAGGCAGTGTCAGGTGAAGGTCAATCCCCTCTTGTCAGGAAAGGCTCAACGATTTTCGAAAATAATTTATAAAAAAAGAAATTTTTTTAAAATAAACTCACACAGGCGGGTACAGCTTGAGTTCATCTCTAGGTCGCACGTGCCGCGAGTGCGCATATCGGTTCTCCAGCACCTTCAATTGATTTGATTGGTTATTAGAGTTCCCTTATTGGAAAAAAATCGTTATTGGAAAATTCTTCTCTCTCCCTCTCATTTTCCAATAGCGCTCGAGAACAAAGCGGTTCCTTATTGGAAAATTTTCCTTATTGGAATTCCAATAAGGAAAACTCCACCTTTCCTTCACTATTTCGTCTCGAAATGATCGGCCATTCCTTATTGGAATTCCAATAACTATTGGAAAATCGATCGCCGCGCACGTAGTCTTATTGGAAAATGAATGGGTGAGAAAATCCTTCTCGCTATTGGAATTCCGGAATGTTTCCAATAAGAGAACCCTATTCGTTATCTTATATTTGTTTGCATTTTGAAGCACGAGACCATTGAGAATACTGCAAGAGTTATCAAGAAATACATATGGTGAAACACATTCGGAGAATCGATAAATAGCTTGAACTGAAACCAGAAACTCACCGGATACGCGGGCGGCGGCATCGGCTGATAGGGATGACTCTCGAAGATGGGCACTGCCTCCTGAATGGTACGGTATCGATTCAGGATACGGTAGGGTTACTGTACCTTGTATACGGTAGTCACCGTGGTGAGGCGCGTGCGGTCGTTGTGCGGGCGCGTGTGGTGCAGGTAGAGCTTGAAGAACTGCAAAAAAAGATTACTGTAGGATACGATATGATGGTTCGGTAGGTCAAAGGCCATATCAGAGATCAAAGATCAAAGATCAACTCACGCTCGTCGTTGACAGCGTGCAGGACGCGGCTATCAACAGGAGGATGGCGCCGAGACCGAGGAGGAAGGGGCCGATGATCTGAGAAGTGGTAAGCTTACAGATTTATCTTTTTTTGCTTCTTGTCTTGCAAAGACGACAGATTTGTTTGTGTTTCACGTCTAAATCATATACAATTTCTCAAGTTTGCTGGTGATATCTGAGCATCATTGTGTCTTATAATTTAAAATTGTATTCTAGTTTCTGGTTTATCCTCAGTACCTGAATAGGGGGTGGTTCGTACATCCTCTCCACCGGCCACCGCCAGAAGGGCGTGTCGTAGAGGGAGAAATAACCGAGGTAGATCTTGAATTTTGTTTGTAAAATTTAGAGATCATGGCACGATTAAAAGTGTCGACTTCAATCGAGTAAATTTAACAGAATATGTTTCAACAATAGTATGACCAGCGATGTAGTATCTGAGATCGATTTTAGCCCTTTTTCATTTTTAACCACAAAAAAGACCAAAGATCATCGACCCACCATGAACGCGCCTCCCAGCACGAAGAAGACGCCGAAGGCGCACGCGCACACCGCACTCGAGGAGCCCCGGAATTTGCTGAACGAGCGGAACGAATAAATACAAGAACAGTAAGAAATGTTCTCAAATTCGCTCAACAACTGAGTCAGTAAATAGATGATTCATTCGATAATTCTGAAGTGCAATGCTGATTTGAACACAATCCCTGTGATGGAAGTTTGAGATTTAAATGTGAAGCGGCTGGTATTTCCAGCCATTTAACACGTAAACATGTTCCTTCTAACGCCTCTCAAGTGCCCTCAGCAGCCACTCAGCCTTCAGATTCTCAGCGCAATCTCGGCTCTATTTAGCAGAGAGGAGAGAAAACGAGCTTCTTTCAGCATCGTAAATGCAGCTAATGAGTTTTCGAGACGCGATATGGAAGCCTCGTTAGGCATTCATTATCTTGTTACAGACTGGTTGCAAATGAAGTAATTCATGGGAAGTAATAAATTCTATTCTCGAAACAGAAAAATTCACTCGGTTCTATAGGGGAAGAAGCCGAAGGTAGCAGGGTAGAGTACGTCCCAGCCCTGGAATTAAGAATTTTATGATGAGAATTTTAAGAACTTCATGAAAAATAACTCTATTGTCTCCCGGAGAGGATACTCTTTCATTATGTCGTGAGAGTAAGAAAGCCTCAACATTGGAGCTCTACCACAAATTCGCTCCTATGTTTTGCTAGTATGCAAGCCAAAGTAATTAGGTTTATTTCCTACAGAAAGTAGGACGCGATGCACGCGATACTCAATACTAAGCAAGGGACAGAAACCCCGGCTCTCACCTTGGGATAATAGTAGAAGAAGGGATCGCGCTGTGCCATCGGGCCGAAGTGCAGCACGCGCTGGTTGCCTGCAGAGGATAATTAATTTTTAATATTTAAAAAAAAAGTATCCGTTACTCCTTATTCACTATGAAGAGACCCGATGTTATTGCATTTATTGCCCATTTCATTGCATTGCAACAGATAAGTTTCACCATTACGCTATCATTCTTCTCAATCGAACTGAGTATTTCAGTTTCTGAGGGAAAATACAAATGTATGTATTCTATTTGTTTTTAGTTCAATCCCACGGGTCATTCACAGAATATCGATAAAATGACTGACCACTCCACGCGGACGGGTCGATGTCCCCGGCGCCCGCCTGTACCATCTCATCCTTCTTGTGAGTGATGGTGAGCTTGTCTGAAATTATATTTATCTTCGGAGATCAAAGATTGAAAATCCAAGAACAATGAGCTTGTATCGCGAGCTTGTCTTCAAGAATCGATTTACATGTGCTAGACTGAGGAAGCACTCATTCAATGGTGAAATATATTTGGAGGCCGGTTATGTTTCACTGCTAATACTTCATCCGTTTCCGACTGGACCGTTTGATATTGTTCGTTCACCTCTTATAAAAAATAATGTAAAATCATGTCTAAAAAGCACGACAGAAATAGTAATTTAACCCACGGCCTATGCGGCCGCCCCGTCAAGAAAAGTGAAGAGATCACATATGTTTCATCAATAATAGTTCTTCACTCCCGTGCATAAAGATTCGATGATCCTTCCCCCATTAGTCTAATGATTAAAAAAACTATCTGTGCCTAAATTTTTAAAAAAAACCCACTATGCGGCCGTCTCTTCTTCTTCACCGAATGATGATCGGTCTTCTGGGAGAATAGGAGATGCGTCCGCACTCGTTCCTGTCCGCCGCTGCCCGAGGGCGCGGCCGACCGCCGCGACTTCCCGCCGAGCTTAATTAATTAATCTATACACAATTAATTAAGTAATAATTGAATAAATAGTAAATTAAGACCCAACCCAACTATTGATCAACCGCCTGATTACGCTGCGCGTGTGCGTATTTTCTCTACACACATTGCTTAGTCATCAAATCGAGCGAATCGCTGATAAACTCACTCGTCGATACTCACCATTTCGTGTCTTCTGGATCGATATTTAGGTCATGAAAGCAGTAGAAAACAGGCGATTTCTGTGGGAAATTCGGGAGCAATCAAGGCAGAAATGCGATGGGAGCGCGGAGACTGCGGGGAAATAGACAGCTGCCCGGCTGATGTAATGCTTAGGGGCTTGAGCGCTCACGCTATCGATCATCTACTCAAATTCTTCAACTTTTCACCTGGTTTCACAACTTTTTGACAGCTAAAATCGACAAGAATGTGCCAAATTAAGCAAAACAAGTGAAGATTAACGTCCAAAAGGTAAAAGAGCTGTACATTGAAGAACAATTAGAAGACTCACTTCTGTTCTTTCCCGAGAATCGTCGAGGAGCCATAAAAGAAGGAGCTGGAGACGTCAACAACATTGAAACCGAGAATATCGACCTGCCTCTCCGCCTTATTTGGTCCCTGTGTGTGACACGCGCGTGCGCGCTCGCGCCGCCGACTATTCTTATTAGTCACCCGAGCACACCACGGCTCTTCTCGCCCTTGGTGTGACCTTGAGGGAGTAAAACACAGACAGTTATGTATAATGCATAACAATATCCACATTTTGACCTTGTCAATCGACTTTTCTTCAATAAACAGCATTCTGGGGTCTCCGAATTCGTGTCAGTCCAGAGCTTGCACAGTGCTGATTGGGCTTATCTTTGATTTTATCGTTCCGTGCCAGGCGAGAGAGTGTGTGAAATGGAGAGAGTGGTGGCCTCCGGGGGCTCTGTTGTGTGGAGCGCGCGCGGTTCGGTGACTACCGACCCATCTGCTTCTCTGGGCTCTCTCACCATTCCTTTGTCCCTCGCCTCCCTTTCTTTCTCTAACTGGTCGACAAGCGGTGGCAACGAATGCAGATCACGCGTGTCCCGCTGCTCAGTTGACCATTAGTCGGTACCCTACCCTGGTGCCCGCTGACCCCGGGAGACCTCCTTGACCCGAGAGTACCAGAGTACCGGTGGAACCAGAGTACCCACGCCCGTGACCATGGCCCTGTCGCCCTTCACCCTGGTTGGGCCTTCACTGCTGACCATTCTTTATCTGACGGCCCTGAAATGGAGCGGACGGGACATCAAAGAGGAGATGCTCATGGCTAGGTGAATTCTTGAGTCTTTTTATTCTTTTTGAGGTGTTTGAGAAGATGTTTGAGGCACTAGGCCTATACTTTCATGGGGTTGCTTATGCGGAGGCGGATTGAGCGCTTTATCATTCCGCTCAGGAAAGGTTAAGCGGCTCAGACTAGGCGTCTAAACTGTGAATTTCGTCTTTTTCCGTCTTTACAGTCGAAATTCAGTTATGATTCATCTGCTCTGATGAACAAAACTGCCTTAGCTTCCCTCTTGTTTGCCCGAGAATGACCAAAGTATTCGAAAACAAGGTGCGCACCTTATCAAGAGCCATGTGCAGCAGTGGAGGTTCCGGCTTATAGATTACAGATTAGCCGGAGCTTTGCAGGTTATCAGAGGTTATCAGAGGAAGCACGAGGTGGAGGTGCATTCTGTAGAGAATTGTACGTCATCCTCGACTATTCTAAAGCCTTGCAATGTGACGTCTCATTCTTTTATTTGGTTCGTGCAGAACAGCATTTTTGCCGGGTCAAAGCTCCTTTTGACTGTCTTGAAATGATGATATGAATCATAGGTACTCGGAAAACAGTTCGGCACTCGGGCTTCAGCTTAGCGCGAGGAGGTTATCAGGGGGACCATGAGGTGGTGCTCACTGTAGAGAATTGATACTGAACGTCATCCTCGGAGGTTCGAGAGCATCGGGCAGGTGGGCGGGTACCCGTGAATGACGATTAGAGGGGTTGTCATGCTTCCCACTGGTACAAAAGCATCTGCATCAGGGGTGTGCAAAATTTCCCGACCTTTCCCGAAATTTCCCGTATTTCCTGATTTCCCGGCCGAGATTTTCGGGAAATATTTGCGTCCGAAAAGAGATAAAAATCCCACAAAATGCGAATAAAATGAGTAAAACCGACCCACACAAGTAATTTTCAAATTTATATCTTCTTATTTATCTCACTTGCCGTGTTTTTCATTGTTAACTAACTCATTGTGCTAACTATCACACTTGATGATTATTGCTGAATACTTTCAAATGGTCAAATTTCATCCAAAAAGGTATAGTACGCTAAAACAATGGCATTTTGAGGCTTCTGGCTCGCTGCATTTTACCGATTCCAGAGCATCAGTACTAATTTATAAAAATTTCCCGAAATTCCCGAAATTTCCCGGTTTTAAAACCGGGAAAAATATTTTTCCCGAAATTTCCCGAAAAATATTTCCCGCACACCCCTGATCTGCATCACTGCTTCGATGAAGCACTGGCCCAAATAGCCTTTTCCATGTTTTTTTGCTCTATGACTCACAGTGATTGGACGGTGTAGGGCTATCGGAGGTGAACCAGAGGAGGTCATTCTGTAGCATATTTTAACCAACGTCATCCACGACTATTCTTGAGCGAAGGTTATCATTGTTATCACCACGTTATCGTTACAACGTGATCATGTCTCATGCTTTACTTGGTTCGTGCAGAAACCGCTGTATCATAGTGGCGTCAAAGTAGCGCTACCTCCTTCAAGTATGAAATGAATGATGAATCTCTTTCGTGGCAATGAAGCAAGCAAATCTGCAACTTCATTCATGCCGATGATCTCCCAGACAGATCGTACTTTTTCCTCGCGTTCTTTGGCTCTACCGGTGTGTTTACAATACGGAGCGTTCTGTTATAAGTGGTTCCTCGCGCTCTCCCTGTTGTTAGTTACTCTTTCGCTCCCTCACTCACTTCTCCCGAGTTCGCCACTTCTACTATGAATTCGATCGGCTTAGCCCTACTATTGGCTGTGATCTGGCCATGCGCGGATGCCGCAGCTCTCCCCGCAAATCAGAGGTCAGACAGAGTGAGAGATCAGGCGAAATGGAGAGAGTCAGACGAAAAACTCCGTCCCCTAATGCAACTCGATAGCAGATGTTATCGCAGCTGTCCCCTAGCCTTTTTGCGATTCAGTTGTGCCTTGAAAATACTTTCCTTTCACTGGTTAGCAGCTACACACGTGAGATAGCGTTGGAAACCAAGTGTTTTTGTCCTCGTGTTTCACTCAATTAGAACCACAGGGCAGCTGTCAATTGGTGGCGTGCATTTTCTTCATCTTCTTAGTCTTGTTCTTCCACTCTTTTCACGTACTCTCCAGAACGCCAAGAACTGCTTACTTTCTTCCACTTGCCCTACCAATTTTCGATCAGCGAATCACTTTTGTGTGAAAACTTCCTAGGCCAAGCTTGTTTGCGCGTACTTTCTCACTTTCTCATAGATCACTAGGGGTGACAAATTGACCCACTTTGTCCTGTTATTGCCATGCACTACCTTCTTCGTAGTTTTCGAGATGTCCGTCTTCTAAACACAGGCTGTGGAGTAGCAAAACGGCGGGCTTCGATCAATCAACCAATGTAAATTCCTCGGGCCTTATCTCTATTAGCCTTCGACCTGTCGAGATGAGAATCATTATCACTACATTGAGCTACGATGGTTCATTAGGCACTCTCACTTTTGCATGATCCCTAGTTTCTCTGACTATCCATTATCGGACTCTGGCCTGCCCTGCCTCCTTATCTGCCGAATCTCTCAATTTCAATTGCTATTTCGCCGGTCAGAGAAACGAGAAAGCACGTAGATTGAGGAAGGTGCGCTTATCACTGAGCTTCTCACTAACTAATCCCATTATCAAGCCACGCGCGACCCCTTTGATTATCACTCTTTCTTGTCTGCCAATTTATCATTTATCATTTCATGCCGAGTGGCGAAAGGCAGCTTTGCCATTGCGCATTATTTCATCAGAAATCCTGGGCAATTTTTGCTGATTGGATAGCTTTCCAGTCCAGGAGCCCTTTGGTTCACCGCAGTTCTTGACTCTTCTTGGATTATAACCTCAATCCTTTCAGTCGCGCAATGGCCCCTCATCAGCAACAGAATGGCGCTGCTGAGAACTACTCCTTCCCCAAGGTATGGCGGCATCGCATGATTTTCGAAATATCTAGATCGATTTCGTCATCATTAGGCAATAATAATCAATTGTCAACCATTTTTCCACTGCAGGTTGAGCTGCATCTCCATCTGGACGGCTCGATCCGCTTCGAGACACTGCTGGATCTGTCGAGGTGAGAAGAGCGTCTTGAACGAGCTAAGTAAGCCTGAACTAACAGAACACATGAAACATAGCCGTACGTAAGAATTGACATACCCGTTAAAAATTTGGTTCGGAGATAATTAGAATTGGAGGTGTTCAGTTGTCGAATATTTTTTCCAACACAATGCCGACACACACCAAATGCTACCCAATAAATTTGTTGAAATAACTCTCACGAAACATATTTGAACAGCTGAAGACGAATTTGTCCACACTTTCGCATGAAGTTCAGTTATCTGATCACCTCTTGTTGCATAGTGATGACGCAATTGCAGACAGAAGGGCATCCCGCTGCGCAATGCGACTACCGTACCCGAGCTCAAGGTTGTTTACACTTACTGTGTTTATTCGTCGTTTTCTCCCATGTAAACCCGTCTGAAGCACGAGGAGAGAGAACAGTAATCGTCCTACCGACAGCCGAAGCAAATTAATCGTTATTTAATTAAAAATAAATTAAAATTCGCAGAAACTGCTGATCACCGACACTCCGACGAACCTGTCCGCTGTTCTCGCTGCCTTTGAGATATTCCTGCCCGTCGTCACGTCAGTTTGTCAACTTATTTCGATTATTTAATCGGGTTCACTCAATATACACAATGTGTTTCATACTGTTCTCTAATGCGGAAGATGGACATTGCTTTTGATACTGTAGAGGTTTCGAGGCTGAATAAATAAACCAAAAAAAGGGGAAAATTAATAAATTCAGTGACGACCTCGTCGCTATCGAGAGAATCGCCTACGAGCTGGTCGAGGACCAAGCGAAGCAGGGCGTCGTGTACTTCGAGGGCAGGTACGGTAGTACCATTTTGTTTATCGAGAACTGATCGGGCACGGTAGTGCGTTTATCGAGAACTGATCAAGCCTGTGTGCTTCTAAAATATCAAACTAGACTCAGCCAAAACCGTTTGATGCTGATGCCGGAAACACCGCTTACCGGAGGATTACTAGAGTGTTTGCGATGGATTTTCACGTTTCTAGTCCCGTGCGAAGCTTACTGTACTTCAGTAGACTACGGTAGATGTAGGTCAAAGATTATCGATTGACTAACCGTCTAATCCGCTCATTCCAGATACTCCCCGCATCTGCTTCTCACCCCTAACAGCACGGTGAGTCTTTCTTTCTCTCACCGTCTCTCACATTCGCGTGCTCTCTAGCCGGTTAGACAGTGCGAGGGAGCATCCAAATCTGAGAGATACATTCTCATTCTTGATAATATTCACGTGTTTGCTCCTTGACTGATAAGGCTTACATGCTTGTCTCTCTCGATTTCGCACAATATCTCGCACTGATAATGAATGATTAGCCTGTGATCAAGCATGATTTTGATGGGATTAGTCCGGATTACGACTGGACCGGAAACATTCTTGTCACTTGAATTCACACACAATTCATTATTTCCCTGATTAGAAAAAAGTCCGTGATCAATAATTACTTTCATATGATTAGTGTTGGAATGATTAGTCCTTATCGGATTACGAGGCAGACACATTCTTTTGTCAGTGGATTCCTCACACTATCTCGCCATGATAATGACGGATTAGTCTCAATAATCAGAGATAATCAGTGTAAATCGGATTACGTCTAAAGGAAAGGGGCTGATGTGTTACGAAAATGAAAAATAATAATATAAAAATGAATATTTGCAGCACAAAGCCCGTGAAGTCGTCGAGGCGGTCACTCGTGGTCTCAGGAGAGGAAAGACCGACTTCGGCGTGGATTCGAGACAGATTTTGTGCATGATCTGTGGACTGCCGCAGTTCAATTGGGACTTGCTGAATCTCGGTCAGTATTTTATTCTAGTATTTGTTACGTTTAAAGAAGGAGTTGCACGAATATTCCCAGGCAGCGTAAGACGGACCAATTTTCAGTCGAAACGTGCAAGGACCTCGGCGTTGTCGGTATCGACGTTGCTGGTTCGGCGTCTGGAGCCGATGAGAAATACGAAGAATCCGTGGTTGAAGTATTCCAGGTTAGTGACCTACCGTATCGCGGATATTATTGTTTATTTCGAAAATAATTAAATTTTATCTAAAAATAAATTTAGGCCGCCTTCAAGAAGGGTCTGCACCGCACCGCTCATGCTGGAGAGGCGGGAGGCGCGAAGGAAGTCCTCAATGTAAGTTCGAATATGTTTCACAGCTGCTATATTTCGTCTTTCTTCTTCTGCATTCAATTTGTCGATGACTGAAGTGAAGTTGTAAATTATTTCTCAGGCTCTGAACGAAATGCACGCGGAGCGCATCGGTCACGGCTACCGTATCCTGAGGTGAGGCTACCGTATTCTAAATTATCGTAATCGATATTTCTTCAGAGACGAGGAGGCGTACCGCAAGAATTTCCTCGAGGACAGAAGAGCCCATCTTGAGGCGTGCCCCTACTCTTCTGTGATGACTGGAGCTGTTGTTCCAGAGTGGAATAGACATCCCATCAAGAGGTACGGTAGGATTACGGTATCAAATCGGTAATAGTACGGTGCGCCGTTCTTGGTTTCGGAAATTCAAATATTACGATCTTTCTCGTTTAGATGGGCTGAGGACGGAGCTGATTTCTCTATCTCTCGAGACGATCCGACTTGCTTCGATAATACTCCCAAGAGCGAAATGGAACTGGCCCATACCAAGATTGGACTGACGATTCATCAGCTGTGGCAAGCGGTACGATTTTCATTTGTTGTTAGTACTTTTTTATCCAAAGCCATCGGATGCAAACTATCAATTGATGAAGTTAACCGTATTTTTCGACTCTGTGAAACATATCCGTCATTGAATTTACGTCATTTCAGCAACTCAACGCCGCCAAGGCCTCTTTCGCCGAGGAACCTCTCAAGAGCGAGATTATCGCTAAGGTAAAGGCTGGCGAGCCTCCCCAAGTAGAAAAACTGTAAAGTTACTGCAATTTCCAGTCCTAGGCATCCGTATCTTCCTTCTCGTTCCGTTAATAAATCCCGTGCATCTCCCTCATGACTTTTCTATCAGGCCCTCGATATTTGAGTTTGCATTCAACATTTGTATTCCGTTTACAGGTTGTTTCCTTCTATGAACGATTCCTTGCTACGACCCTACGATAAAGTTATTATGATTTTCTATTATTATCCGTTATGGATACAATTGGATACATTCGATTATGTCAAATGTCTTGACAACCTAGATTAAACTTCGGTATCTTGTTGGTTAATACGAAAAAGAGAGGAATGATACACCCATAAAATTTCTAAACAGCTTGGAAGCCGTAATAGTCATTGTGAGCAATTTGGATGCAAGCACAATAGAAACAGCTTGGATAATGAAATGAATCCCGTACGGAGATAAGGACGGAAGGGCGAAGCCGCAGAACAGTTCATTGACACCGCCTACTAGGGTTGTCTGTTCGGTTTCGGTTTCGAATTATTCGCACCCCATTTACATGTCTCCCCCTTCCTCTCTCAAAACCGATCCCAAGTTGTAAACAAGAGAGTGAGTGCGAATTATTCGCACCCTCACTCATTTATGACCTCGTAAAAGAGCAAGTGCTCCAAAGAAAGGTGAAGCGTTGCGATAAGCTGCGAATATACGTAGAGACCGCAAGGTGTATTGTCGTTTTCATCGACAGCTCTCAAAACAGTAGCCGAACTGTCCCTCAGGACCCCAATAACATCATACTTTTGGACGTTTGTGAAAATTTTTTCTCTAAGCCGCGATATCGCTGAAAATGTGCACTCAAATTTTCCTACTTGATCGATTCAAAATCGGGTCGCAATACACAGGGGGCGGAGCTTAAATCTGCGCTATGTGATCATGAACGATCGAGAGACCCCTCCCTATTATGCGTCGATAGTGCAGTGGTAGCGCGTCTGCTTTGGTATCGGCCCCCTTGCGGTTCGAGTCCGGTTGGTTGCAGTGCTTTTGCAAATGATGGAGATAAACAACGGAAGTCGGAATCAAGTAAATACGCGCGGACTGATTTCTTTCAAAGCGAACCACAATTCGGGGACACTTCTGATTTTCGTTTTTTCTTCTCGAATGTTCTTTTTAAAATAGAAGCAACAAATTGCGAGTGGAGCAAGCTGATACGATAAGTAGAAAGCCTCTAATTCCATACTCTGCTCTCCTTATTATCGATTTTGACGTACTTAAAGTTCTCCGATCATTCTGCTCCACTGGCCGTTTATAGAGGCTCTGGATAGCTACAGAACGCGCTCTTGCTTGTCCATTTTGGTTGCGTATTCGACTTGTGGTCCCTCGGCGCAGATTTTGGTCGTTTCCCCGTCCCCACCAAGTGGGCGGAGCCTGCGGTCTCTAAATATACGGAAACCGATCTGACAACCCTACCGCCTACTATACCTCTCGCGCACCCTTTTAATCTCTGTCGTAAGATTACAACTCTTCTCACACATCCACACATTCGACAGATCATTTCCATAACCACCAGCATAGATTTGACCAAGACAACTTCTATTTCAAAAACGTGCCTTATTCCGATTTATGTTCGTTCGCGTTTCAATTTGATTCCTTTGTTCAATATTACGATCACATGAAATGATTACAGGATTCTACCTTTCCTGGTACTGTGGCATACGTCCCTTCTGACGATACGGGGCAACTTCGCGTTCCCCCCAACGGCACTACGTTACTTGTGTCTATTTATGAAGTGAGCTGAGCTTCACTCCTGGACAATGCCCAGTAGGTGCTCAGACGAAGAATCGTTGAAGATTTCTTTCTCAAAAATGCCTTCATCAAGCTCTTCTGGAACATCTAAAGGTCACTAGATATATTTTCTCGTTGCATTTGTTTTTAATCACGATAAAGCCGTTGTTCTGACCGAACGCTTCCACTTCCACACACTATCCACTCTATGGGCAACAGTTTACACGTCGTCAAATAAACAAAGGGGCGAGTGGAAAGACGCAAAATTGGCTGTGGCTCTACATAATTACTGGCTTCTGACTTCTCCACTATTTTCTCTAAGGGAAAGACGGGCGAGAGAGTGTGGCAAATGGAGAGAGTGCTGTCTAATCTCCCTCTTTCTAATTGAGGATCTCGTTGTCGGTCTTTCTGCTGCCATAGCGAAGAGTGGACCAGTCAGAGCCGGAGAGGGGGATCTCAGAGACGTAGCTTCTCCTGCAATTAATTTTTGTCACACAATAATGCCGTCATCATTCTGTTTCACTGCCAGTGACAATTCGTTGTTTTTGTGTCTTTTTCGCGTGTTCTCACACCGGTCTGAGCACTAGCTCTAGATATCAGCGCCTTAAGATTCCTAGGAAACTCAATCTGATATCTCATCATCCCTCGCTATTGACGTCGATTTGTGGTTTCACACATCATCAATCGCGCGCGAGCAAGATTGTTCTTCATTCTTCCTCTTTCCTTGATACAAAACAAGCTTCAGTCAGGAAATGAAAGTCCTTCACTTCCTTCACTCGCACTTCATAATTGTTTTACTTTCTTCAACGAATTCAAAAGAGTCTTATCGAATTCCAAACGAGATCTATCTATTTCTGAGAGATGTGAAACGTAACCGGGCATATTTGGCGGGGATAGCGATTTTAAATAAATTAGTTGATTTCACATGTGTCCCAGGTCCCTTTTAAACTATTGAGTAATTAAAGTAATTAATAATCAATTAATAATTATAACTCACGGCGCGTACTTCACCCTGTAGGCGGGGATGGCGATGTGCGTCGGTCGGGAGTACTGCCCGTTCTGATCGACCAGAGTGGTGACCACTTGCGTGTGCACGCCGAGTCCATTCTGGAATGTGATTCCCATTTCACGATATTCTGGGGTTCTCGAATACTACATGCGCAGTGAATGCTCTCTATATGTGCAAAACTTTTTTATACATCCTGCAGGAAATTTGTATTATGATCTAGTGTAGGGACGACTTGCGTGTGGACGCCAAGACCGTTCTACAAATGATCTTTGATCTTTCACATTATTTTCGCTCTCATCTGGTTAGTTTGGGTCCGAGACGCGCAGCAGATCTAGTCATTACTGCTTGTGGCGTTGACATCCAACTTCCATTCAAAGATGACGCTATCGAGCTCATAGCGTTGACGTCATGTTGCTATTTTCGTGAACTTCGACGCCAAAACCAGTCATGGGAAGCCCCTTTGACATCTGTTCGCTCGCTACCAGAGGGCGCGACGTCATCTTTGCCTGTTTTGTTTTCGAAATCATCCGAGCTATTTCTTGCCCATTTGACGTTTGGCAGGCTACTGTCTCGGCCTCGTCCTAGCACTTTCTACGAATAATACGAAAATAATTCGCTCACCCGCCAACTCTTCCTCGTTGCTTCCTTCTCAGCTCCATGCGTGACTGAGACAGTGTAGGGAGTTGTCGTTAGGCTTCGTCTTATTTCCCTGCAAAGATCAAAGATCATCTCAACTGTTCTAGCCATTTCGATAGTTGAGCTAGTTTATGTTTACCCGATTTCTCTGGATGCCGACGAGGTCTCCCATGAGCGCAGTCCTTTCGGTCGCTTCAGAATGGTGAAGGTTGAGGGCGAATTCTGAATCTTTCGTCGTATTTTTTAATGCGTGAATTCATTTATCGGTCTTCCTCGCCCTATAATTCATTTTTCTAGTCTCGGTGTGATAATTTGTCTGGTAGGAAGGCGAAAACATGATCCTTGAGCGATGTGTCTAGTCTATCGCTGCCTCTATTTCGCTGCAGTAATGAGAGTTGCGCACGAATGAAGTCGGAAAAGGAAGACTCTCTTGCTTTCACAAACTCTCTTGCTTCGTCTGATCAGCGATAGAGTAGTGGAATGATGAGAGCAGATTAGGAAAATGGAAGACTTACGGTGCTGTCAGAGACGGAAGACGGTGTAGTGGCTGGGAAGACCGTCTGAATAAAAATATATGAATGGTTGTGTTTCAAGTACCGTTCAACACTTCAAGAGTTGCTTTATCATCAATGTTTCGTAGGTTTCCGCTCAAAAATCACAAAAATCATTCTCCTCAAAGAATCATCCGGTCCCATTGTCTATCGTCATTGTTTTCGCTCCACAGAATTGTCGTTCTCCTCTTTTCTCTTCTCTTTCCCTCACTTGACGTTCGCTCGCAAACGAGATCTCGCCTTCATTCTCGGTTTCAGTTAATTTCCCCTCTGTTGTTTTCGAAAGCGCGCGTGGGATCGGATGCGGCGGGTTGAACTGTTTTCTCTGTTGCATTGTACACTTCCGAAATGAAGAGAAGACTTTCCGGAGTTTCGAATGAAAAGTTACTGACCGTAGCAAAGCGCTCCCTGGCCGGTTTCAGGCCCGGCGGTGGCGCCATCTTCATTGAGAGCACGGTGAAAGCGTAGCAGATGCAGAGAAGTAGGGTCCGCATGAGGACTTGGTTAATCTGAAAGGAAAATAATTCGAGCGTCATAGTGAGGTAAAATGTAGCAAGATGGCACATCCAGCAACGTAGCAGGGGTACGATAGTGTTTGCGCAATCAAAGAGGCTGGCTATTTCTTGCCGACTACAAATTATGCAATGCACTATTTGCGCAATCAGGGCTGAGCCTTGTTTTTCTCGCCTTAGGACAGAAAGGATATGCAATCAAGACTGGTTGTAGTGCGAAAAAGTGTGATCTGGCAATACGGAGACCTAGCTATCAGGACAAATGCGAAATGCGAAAAAGTGCAATCTAAGCAGAACGAAAGGAATATTGATTGCATTAGCCGGCTTGGCTGCTGCCGGCTGATTGCGATATGATTGATACGGAGAAGGGAAAGCGAGATTACTCTGACTCTCTCATTTCGCCTTCTCTCTCGCTCCGTCTGACCGCTATATGAGTGAGATATGGGTCGGGAGAGCCACACCACACCGGTTTGCGAACTGTTGCCTCATCAGTACCAGAAAACGCATCATTTTTAGGCTTTTAGGGATTTTTTGAGATGAATTATGGTCCAGGAAATCCCCTCTGTTTTCTTGTTTTCCTACCTTTCCGCTCCTTCATCCGCTCAGCTCATCACAAATTCAATTACTACAGAGAGACGACAACTTCTCATTCTATTCTCTCCCCCTTTCTTCTTTCCTTCTTCTTCTTTCTCCTTTCAAGTAATTTCCTTCTGCTGTTTTGCATGGGAGTTCTACAGTTATTTGTTGCTTCGTATCCTATTTTTCCTTTGTCATTTGCTGCATTATTAGGCATAAGGCCGCCGAGTCACGCAACCTTCATTATGCTATGTTTATCGTTCACGAGACAGAAATAGACTGCTCCATTTGCATGATCATCCTGAGCTGTTTTGCGTTTAAACGTTGCGATTAGGTGGTTCAAAATAGCGAAAAAGCCTCTGAAATGCAGATTGAACGACGACTACGCAACTTGCCTCCATCTCTTTCTCTCTATCCATCGGAGCAATCTCCCCTAGCTCTTTCCCTCCCTCTTCCCTTCCTTCTTTCCGAGATCTTCTGACTTGTCTCTCTCGGAGTTTTTCGCTCTTCTCGCGCTCTTTTTAGCACATGCAAATGAGGTTTGGATCTCTTCTCCTTTCTTCCTTTGGTTCGAGAATTTCACGTCTGGTGTCAAAGTGTGGTCGGATCTCTACTTTGTGTCTTCTTCTATTTTCTCACAGCCTACATTTCAAGGAATGGTTGCTCCTGATGTTCACAAATCATTGCTCTGCTGTTTTATTCTAAACGCTGAGCTTCGATAATTTCAGCCTCAGAATTTTAGTATCCTCACATTGTCATTCGTCCAACAAACAGCTTCGTTGTGACCAAACCATTGATTGATTCAGTCTGACTACAGTTCTGCTCGAATTAGCCACGCTTGGGAGTAATTCCGGTCTTCCATCTCCCAATATTCATAAGGAGGGAGCTCACGTCAATCCAATTCCTCCACTCTCTTCGCCTCCTCTTTTTCGTTCATCGCCCCATCCCAAATGAGTCTCTTTTCTCTCTTCTTCTTCTCTTCTCTCGAGAAGGAAGAGATGGATCCTATTTCACACTGCGGCGCAGCCACACACATGGCACTATCTAGTGTGGAAGTGATTCGCGTGACCCCTTGGCCTTTCTCCTGGCACCATAGCAAGATTTATTATCAGGCGATTCCAATTTCCTAATCATAATGTGAACCGCTCACACACACATGGCACTATCTAGTGTTGTGGAAGTGATTCGCAGATTTGTGGTCGGTAAGAGGAACTTCTGATTCAGTACCTTTTCATAACTTCTATTTCCTTAGCGAACGTCCGTCAGTAGTGGCAGTAATTTGATGTCTCTTCAATTTACGTTATTTCTCCGAGGTCAGAACAGCTTCGTTAGTTACCAGAGAAATGATCTGATTGTGTTCTGACTTCCTCACTCTTTCGCTTCTCTGACCGACTAGAGATCGTTGAGAGACGAGAGAGAACTTAGTCCAGAAGACTGATCTGATTCGTTGTCCTTTCTAATTTGCGTTGGTTGTCAGACAAGCTTCGTTAGTTACCAGAGGAAGATCACTTTCGCAATCCCATTTTCGCTATCCGCCCATGAACCAGTTCGGATAAACTTTAGAGTGTAGCTTGTCTCTGCTTTGACGTAGTTCCGGAATAGTTAGTGCTCAGCATTTCTTTAGTGATTCCGGAATCTTTTCTCTTCCTCATTGTCAGACGCACGCTTTCTTTCGCATTCGAACTCTATTTTTTGCTGATCTATTTGTAACTACGTTTTTGACATTGAAAATACAATCTCAACACGTTCGTAGGAGAATCCCAGTGTAGACCTCGTTGATGATCTCTGAATCATAAGTAGCTTCATAACCCCCTCCCTCTGTCTCAAGTGCCCTTACTTTTTTCTCCGACGACGATTTTTGTTCATCATAAATTGATGATTTATGTCATCTCGGTTCTCTTCACCGAGTTCGCGAGCTATTCAATTCACTTGCCAATTCATCTTCGTCTCATTACTGCCAGTCAGAAAACCCGTTGACGATGTGGGATCTTTCGAGTAAAGTTCTCTACCTCTGAAATTCGCGTTGGGATCTTTGAAGTAAAGTTCTGATGATCTCCTCAAATTGCATAATATCTCGCTCATCAATCTGGTAAGGCAGGAGAAAGACAGATCAATAATTATCTCTGGAGGTCTCTGCCTGGTTGAACAGGCGAAAGACAGACCAATTGACGCCTTGGATCTTTGAAGTTACGTTCTCTCTCAAATTGAATAACCTTTAATTCTGTCAGACCAGGGAAAGGCGACAAATAGAATGGTGGGATCTCTGAATTGGCTTCTCTCACCGTCGAAAGACCGGGAGATGACAGGTCTGCCCCTGTTTTCGAATTGGGAGGGCTCTCGTCATCGTGGAATATCGTCTGGTTCTCTCCATTTCGCGTGCTCTCTCACTTTCTCTGCGTCTCTCTCGCTGCTCTGGTATTCATTACGATGGGCATTCAGCAGCGGGGGCTTACGCTCTCATTTCGCGCTAGTGGAGGACAGTGTACAGTAGTCGACTGTTTTCATCACTTTTTCTTCTTGAGAGACTAGGTTTTCTGCAAGATCGTAAGATAATAAATCAACTTTTTGTATCTATGAGGGCTCCCCAAGTACGGCGCACAGTAGTCGACTGTTGTTCATCGTTCGTGAGATATTTTTATGAACCCGCCCTGTTCGCAATTTCTATTCATATTGCCTTGATAACTTTCCCCGAATGTAGTCCGAGATGGAAATACCACACCCCAATTGCCTAATCGCAGATGTGATGTGTTAAAGAAGCTCTCGGAGATGAAAATTCGCGCTCCCCGGGTGCTATTGGCATTTGCACTCATTTATCGCTCCTTAGGCTTCTTGATTCATTATGAAGTTTTCGCTATGGGGAGAGGGCAAATAATCAACTAGTCTGCGCGCCTGATGCATTTTGGGTAATGTCTGAAACTTATTTCGTCATCTATACATTTTTGTGATTGCCCAATAGAACATGCTATGTACTAAAGAAGTTTTGATGAATAATTTTTGTTCTGGAAAATTCGGCTCCTCTTTTCTTGCAATGCGCAGACTCCATTCATTCTGCATCTGATCGTTAGTCAGAATGCGAAAAAGACGTTGCAAAAATGAGAGACCGCAAGCCGTTTCGCTCGCTGTTTCATGCATTGCCTATCGCTATTCCCTTATTGCTCTCACTGCTGGCTCCCAGCGGCTCCAAAGTCTTTCAGTTTAGTAGAACAACTCTCTCTAAACTCGCCGATCTCTCGTCGATCAGAGCGAGCGAGAGAGCAGGCGGAATTGAGAGAGCCGAGAACATTTCCCTTTCGCTCGACTCCATCCCCTCTCCGCCGGTTCGGCTGCCCCCGTTTCAATTAGTTGCCGCTGCCCTCTCGAGGGCCCCGGGCCTCTTTCCAACTATGTCTGGCTCCGGCTCTGACATTAATCAACATCCGGCCACCCACGTAATACTTATTATTTCCTTCATCCTTATTTCCGGAGGAATACCTAAATGCCGGCCCACCTACTCAGCAATTTTTGGTCCTGACGTCGTCTGACATCAATCCGTCTATTAGAAGATGTCACCACCTTCTCTCTCCCACGCGACAACTTGATGTAGTATGCGGCACGATCTTTGCGAATTTTAGGTCGCGCTCTCCTCATTTCGCGTGCTCTCTCGCCTCTCTGCTTGCTCTAACCGACTAAAGATCGCTACAAATCCACCCGATTTCTCAATAAGATCCCAGGTCGCGAGGACTCGGCAAAGTTGCTCCTTTTCTCTCAGAACTTTTTCTTCGCAGCAGCGAAATCGGGTCCAGATTTCCTCCATTGTGTTGCCTCTTCGCTCCCTCTTTCTCTTTCTATGTCGCTCCTCGCTTTTTTCATCGTCTCTTGTTCTCTTTCTCCTCTGCTTTCCCTTCCTGCTAGCTTTTTGTGTGTTGCCTTGTTCACTTTTCGAACACACCACCAACAATTCGGATGCGCATGATCATTGAGCCGCAAATAAGTCTTTTTTGTTCTTTCTTGTTGTGCGAATTCCCAGCACCCTCATGCGGCATGCCGAACAAAAATCGTACGTGTGTTCTTAAACAAGATTTCCTTAAAAGTCAAGCAGAAATAACAGAAAGTGTAATCAGCTAAGATCTAGACAGACGCGCATCCTTCATAGTCTATTCTCCCCTTGTTCACTTGCCTCCTCTCCTCCTCCTCTCCCCACACTCCTCCACACAACAAACCTCCTCCACTCTCGGGGGAGTAATTTCTCCCCTATCGAGCCTCTATTTCTCCTCCTACTTCTATTTTTCCACACAGCTTCTATGTGTGGTCTATATTGCCGTTTATCGGGGCCGATGTTTTGACCGCGAAATTTTGAAAGGTGCGTTCTAGCGCAACGTGAGGGCACGTTATTCTTGCATCGCTTGTCTCTTTCATATTTTCGTTCCGAAGTGCCGCCTTTGTTCAATTGCTTTCTGGTCACCTAATGAAAAACGCATTTTATTTTCGAAATTTCTCTTTGTCGGCACGTTCGCTGGTTTTCAATAAAACACGAATTCATATAGAGCAGAGAAAGGGAACGTCTCTGTTCTAGTGATGGCTTCGCAAAAGTCGTCTCTTCATTTCGTGCACTATCTCACCGGTCAGAAAGGCGAGAGAGCGTGCATAGTGAAGAGAGTCATTTCTTGTCTCCCTACTCTGTTCGTGGCATCGCCTGTCTTCTCTCTCATTTTCACAATGTGAAATCTCTTTTTTGTTCGTTCTCTGGTTAGTCGAATTGTGTGTTCGTTCCCTTTGTAGCACACAGTCTTTGGCGATCAAATAAGGCAAGAAAATCATGCTACTCTAACATTGCTCCCACTGTTTTCCGTTTGGTCCATTTTTTAATGTGTGTTCGCTCTCTTGGTTCTTTGGCAAAAGTCAGGCCGTTCTGTTTTGTGTGTTTTCTGGTTGGCCAAATTTTGCATTCGTTCACTGGATACAAAAGCGGTAGTAATAGAGAAATCAGAAGAATCTAAAAGTGATCCCACTGTTTCCTATGGTAACGCCCCCATTTTCAACAAAAGCTCTCTTTATCCTACGCAGTCTCTCAACCGGTCGACCGGCGAGTCAGTGCGTCGAATGAAAAGAGTGGTCCATCAGCTTTTGTCGACTATGAATAATTTTTCTGCGTTAGTTTCCTCTGTGCATACTTCTAACCACGTACCGATCAGGCAAAGTGAGGGATCAAAAAAAGAAATAAAGGAAATC
The DNA here is from genome assembly GCA_900490775.1 of Pristionchus maxplancki. Classification (NCBI taxonomy): domain Eukaryota; kingdom Metazoa; phylum Nematoda; class Chromadorea; order Rhabditida; family Neodiplogasteridae; genus Pristionchus; species Pristionchus maxplancki. Next base: position 433,412 of record LS550519.1, read on the forward strand.
TAATTCCTACATAGCTGTTCTCTGGCTGGTCGAATTTACTGCGCATTTGCTTTCTTGGTTCTTAGAAGAATCAGGAAACTCTAACTTTATTTCGTGTGTTCGCTCTGCTTGCTCTCTGATTCACTTTCTGAAAAGATTTTCGAATGATTTTTCTGGCAAATCCGTCGCGCATGACTAGTCTCTGGTCTTGGCAAGAAATTACTCTCTTCATTCTGCACGCTCTCTCGCCTCTCTGACCGTTGAGAGAGCACGTGAAATGAAGAGATGGTTTCTTGCGAAGCCATCTCTACTCTGGTCTGCAATCTGCTTGTCTACGCAAGCATCATCATCTAACATTGCATGATATTATTATCATCGTTTTCACGGGATATAATGGCCTTCATTATTCTATTATCTTCTTGATTCTGATCTCTTCACATCGTGATTTGTACCACTACAAAATAGCGATCTCCGATGCTCTAAAATGCCGATGGTCTGTCTCTCTCATTTCGCAATGCTCTATCGCTGCTCTGATCGACGAGAGAGCATGGCATAATGAGAGAGTCAGACGATTGCTGAAAATGCCGCCTATTACCGTGCTCAGCCGACCGCATTGCTCTGTTATTACCTCTGCGCGATCTTCAACCGGCCTTTATCTTTGCTCTTTGATCTCTGGACTTTACGTGATCTCTATCAGATCCGAAAGAGTGAGAGACTGTGTAAAATTAGGAGACGCAGACCCGTTATCTCTGTTTTCCATGACCATAGTACTTAGCTCTACTTGGCGCTTACGCAAACGGATGCCCTTTCTGATTGGCCGCTAACCTATCATTAGACGAGTTCTTGTCTACGAGAGACCGTGCGAAATGCGGAGGGACTATAGCTGAGTATCGCGACGCAGACTCCCGTGCTCTCCTCGTTTCACACGCTCTCTCGCCCGCCTTAGAAAGTAGATATCAGCAAACCTAAGTCTATTATCACCTGCGGTGTCTTGTGATAGCGTCTTTCACTCCTGTTTGTCATCCAAACCCTGCTAGTACCCGGGTTAGAGCGTAGACGGCGTCTACCGTACCCTAGTCTACCGTAGTCAGCTACGAATGTCGCTACAGTACCTGCGTCGGCACTCATCTGTGTATGGTTTTTTTGTAAAGCTAACAAAGACAATAACATTCAACCTTTCTCCGCAGATATTTTTAATTTGATCTGAAACGTATTCGAGTTTGTCATTTTCTTGCAATTTTGATCTTAAAAAAACGTCTGGATACCGTAACTGATTATCGATTTGCAGTATCGATGGAATATCCGTAGTAGCCGTGGATCGTCTTCGCGCCAAATTCACTCGCCACTCGGAGGTTATTATTGTTTTTTTTGTTTAAAAATTTAAAAAAATTGTAATAATAATATAAAAATTCAGGCGAGACGGAAGAAGATCGATGAGAGCTTCAACATCGCCGCCATCAAGAAGAAGAACGATGAGGGGTACGGTAGTTCTGGGATTACGGTAGTTATCAGATACTGTAGTTATTATTAGCGGTATTAGGTACTGCTTTGTTGCTTCAGTAGTTCTCAGTTTCTGTGATGGCCGCACTTATCCGCTAGGTAAGCTGAAAAATTGTTGAGAAGGTGCGTTTTGTTGATGAAAAGGAAGTAAAAAGGCAGGTGGATCAGCAGCGAGTTGAAGAAACCAGATTATTCATAGGATATCATCTGACTTTTGGCGGACCGAACACCATTTCCCGCAGCAACAACAATTATCTAGAACACTGCAAGAGAAAACCAAAGCGGGATTACTGTAACCACGGACACAAAGACAAAAAGCAGGCCGCGAAAACAATAGGGATCTAGCGAAAATTTAGCAAAAACTTTTCGCAGCGAGCAGGATTCGAACCTACGCGGGCAGAGCCCAATTGATTTCTAGTCAATCTCCTTAACCGCTCGGACATCGCTGCACATGAAAGCTACCGCGCAATTGCCATCCTTGTTCTCAGAAATGCGCGCCTTCCTCGTGTCACACATCTCCTCCGTTTGTATCCGCATGTCAATCAAAGTTTGCTTGCGCGACCCCCGGAATTGCGTATTCCTAGAACGAATTATGCTCTATCTTGCAGTAAATTATGCCTGTCTATCAAAAATGCATCCCTAATGCACTTCTCCGAATGAGCTGTAATAGTTGCGAGAAACATTCATTCTGCCTGCCAGAAACATGCTTTCTAATGCAGATTAACGGTCAATGTTCAGCGCAACTTGCAGCATTGCAACATTTCTAATCGCTCCCTCATTGCCTATTCATCATCCGGCGCGCCGCTGCTGCACTAAGCTGCAGTTGCTGCACAAATCGCCTGGACTTTTGCGCGGAACCGGCTCTGCGGGGCTTCTCTATTGGGGTTAGAGAAAGCGAGGGAGCACGCGAGCTGAGGAGAGTCAGACCGAGTTTCGGGCGCAGGTCGGCCCAGATCTCTCGTTTCGGACACGCGCTTCCCACCCTCGGTGAAAGACGATCCGTCGAGTAGTGGAAACTTATCCCGAAAAGGGGGAAAGACACTGAAAAAGCGAGGAGAGAAGGGGAAAGGGGGGAGGAAAGGGGCAGAAGAAGAAGAGGAGGAGGGGATGAATGCAAATACTGACTAGAAGAGGACGTCCCAGCAAGAAGCCGCAGTAGCGCCTTCTGACTTCCCTTTCGGCTAGTGTCAATCGTTCGTTCGGGCCAGCGCATGAAGCGCAATGCTCCGCGACGAACTGGCTTCAGAAACAGGTGCCATTTTCGAAAATATTCTTATTTTTTTTAAATTTCGTCATCTCGGCTCAACGTTTCTTTGGCTCAAGGCTTCAAGAGTAATAAATAGGCCGTTCGGGCCTAATCTAGCCGCCGCGCTTGACAAATGCACCTCGTCGGTAAGCTCCAAAAGCCCCGCTAAAGTGCTCATTGCTCTTCTCTCCGTTCTCTGCGTAAGCCCCCGAATTGAGGCTGGCGATTGAAGGTTTTCTGCGTGCGTTTGTTTACAAATGCCCGAAGAGTCCGCGAAACTAAGTGGTGCTTGAAAGGAGAAGGGGAGGAGGGGATAAGAAGGGGCTCCAGGACTCTTGCCGATATTGCCTCAGAACCTTCACTGACGCGCGCAGTCCTTTGCTTTCATTCCTGCTCTCGTCTCCATTTTGAGTAGGCATTGGCGCAAATATTTCATTTCGATCTGTGTCAGAGCTGATGAATTCTTATTTACTCGTCCTGTTTCCATTGCCTAATCATCGCACTAAAGCAGCTGCTGCAAAGCTGCTGCCGCCGATCTTTTTCATTGTCAAAATGCTGATAAAGCTGCGCGCAATCGCATCTCCTCGTTGCTCTTGATGTCTATTCTTCTCTCTCTCTTTTCGTTCTCGAATAGACGCTGAATCTAATAGGAGAAAAGAGTGCAGTAGAGCGTAGAATGGCTGAGAGAATTCCGTCTGATTGCGACGGCGCGTGGAGAACTCTTTTCCCGCGTGTGAAAGCAGAGAAGAAGAATCTACAATATAACAAAGTGTTGAGTTCATGAACTAATTTCCCCGCTTTCTCTTTCGGCCGTGAGAGCAGAACAAGAGATCCAAAGATTCCACCCTCGAAGTCTGAGCTTGGATATTATCCTTCTGATTGGAAAGAGTTCCTGAAACATTTATGGAATTTGTCTTACGGCCGCATGCTTTCTCACGCAAAATCTGAAGTGAAGCAGAAGAGCCATCACAAGAAATAATATTCAATGCTCGATCTCAGAACTTTGTTGAATCTGATTGTGAACTTGTGACTATTATTTTCGAACGAACCAAGCAGCAAGATTCTTGTGAAATGAGCAGATTGACGCATAGCTTTGCGCCCGTTTCATAACCTAGCTGCAAATAACTCTCAACGTAGAGAGAAATACTAAATTCCCGAGTTATTCACCCACGTAACAGTCCGGAGTTCCATTTTCTCAGCTATTTCTGATGCATGTCCACCCTCAATGGGGAACTTTAGCTGAGCGCTGAGAGTTCGTGGGAAGGCGGGAGAGTACTCAGCGCGCGGGCATCCGAGCGTGTAGCAGTTACGGAATTAACAAAGAATTCTCTTGTTCTCCTCAGTCTGACCGCTCTCTCCTTGGTTAGACAGGGTTTCAGGGCATGCAAAAAGAGAGAACTCGAGAACATTGGTTCTGACCCAGAGGGCGTGGGTTGAATCAAAAGCCAAAACAGCAAAACAATGGGCCAGAGTTCACCAGACCGTGCTCGAATTTCAGTGGGAGCCAAAGATTGCCTCGATTTGGGTTACTTTTCATTTTCGTACTGTGGAGATACGGTAAACGGAGCTAATTACAGCGTAACTTTGCATCACTTACGGACGTGAAATGTCTTGAACTCTTGATTGACGCAATTTGATCTGCGCATTTTCCTTTGCTGGGAACGTGTGAAGCGATAAGAACTTGTTCTTATCATGTAGTGTGCTGACGTTCTAGAGCTCAATGTGGGATATAAAAATTGTGCGTCGTTAGATAATCCGCCTTCTAAATCTGCAATGAAAAAGTGCTTCTCACACATTCCGCCTTCTAAATTGCTGAGAACTACTTGTGCATCAGAAATTGAAGTATCCTTTATCCGCCAAAACCGAAGTCTAGACTGATCGATCACTGACTTTTTATTTATAATATTAATTATTAATTACTAATTAATAATTAGTTTGCAGACTCAACGTCCCGCTGGGCGCCAATCCGTCCACTCCCGTCGCGCCAGTAGCCGCCACAGGCCACATCGTGCACCTCGTTGGAGTGTTCCAGATCCAGAACGGAGGTGAGAATCATCATAAGCAGTAAAAGCTGTGAAACATACTGTCACTGGGAACCTAATCATCGAAGATTTATCTTATTAGTAGTAAAAGCCACCGAGTTTCTGGTGACCTACCGTAGCCTACAGTAGCTACCGAACGCTAGTTTGGTTGGCTAGGGCACATCGTGCACCTTGTGGAAGTAGCTTGGAAAATACTTTTTGTTACCATTTACGAAGTTTCAAACAATACAGTGAAATTTTCGTTTTGTATGGGAGGGAGTGGATGTGTTTCACAGTGCGCACAAATGATGGGTTCCTCTTCAATTTCGATTCTTCCCTGCAACTCTCATTACCAAAAACATTATTATTATCATCGTCATTTTTACGCCTTCTATGTTGCCTCCTACAACTTTCAACAAACCCAGACAAGAATAGACCCCGTTTTCTCACATTAGATCCGATGTTGTTTTGTCTGGGTTAGGGACGACGGGTCAGCCGCGCTATTTCCACTGCTTGTTGTCACTTTGTCGTCACTTCTCGGCTAATTTACTCATCCAATTTGACTTACGACGTCATTTCTAGCCGTTTTTTCTTCCTTCCTCGCTGCATTTTGAACGAGATGCAAATCTGATTGGTCAAATCACTTTGAAGATGCTTCTGAAAGGAGGAACTGTAGTCTCTACAGGTTCTGCAGGGATCAGGCCAAATTAAAGACGAGCACAGCGTTCTGACCCCCTTTGTTCTCTCCAGATAAGGGTGAACAAGGGGATTAATTTTTGAATTTTCCCGCGTTGCCGTATTCGAACTGCAAATCACTGTCGCAATTTGAGATATCTCTGAAACATATCGCGAATAAGGCAACGCGGGAAAATTTAAAAATTAATCCCCTTGTTCAGAATGAGGATAGCGATATGTTTCAGCAACCTGTCAAGTTTCGAGTTTGCAGTTCGATATGTAAAGTGATACCCGCCTTTTTTGTAGGGTTAGAGTGCTGTGCGATAAAAACGCTCATCTACTCATACCCCCTCCGCCGATTTCGACAATATCTAGAAGAAACCCTAGTGCAAATTTTAACGTTGCCTTCGTCTAGTTCAGAGAGCGAAAAACAATTGCCCTCTTCAACGTAATGAACAACGTCCCTCCCTCTGGGTACACCAGCCCCCAAACGCCGAAGTTCTAGTCCTTCCATTTCGCAAAAAACCCAAAATAGAGCCGGCCGCTCGCTTCTCTCACTAAATCCTCTTATCTGCCCCCTCCTCCGAAACTGCCAATATCCCCCTCTAAGGTGTCTTCCCATCTCTTTCCTTGTCCCTGGAGAGATCCAACACGCTTTTCCGTCCATTTCCATCGTTTTATAGCCCAGAACGGGACACATGATCACCGGCGGGAGCCAGTAATTGGCAATGTAGATGCTGTCGCATAATATATTCAGAAGAAGGAGATGGGGGAGAGGAGGCAAATTGAATCTAGGCCCCGCCCACTCGGCCTGGTTAGTGAAGGGGAAGGACGGGGAGCTCAGTTCACTCACGAGAAGAAAAGGCTTACGGGCGCAGCAGCCTCGCGCTCAGGTTTAGAGAAGATTTTCGGAGCCTGCTTGTTTTTTTCTTTCTTACTTTTGGGTTCGCTTCGAACTCTTCGCCATTACTGACGATGATTTGTGCGTCTGCGCCTTAGAATAACAATGATAATCCCAAAGGTCGCTGACCGTCTACACTTCTAGTGAAAACTGCATGAGTTATCTACCAAGTTGTATTGAGTCTACGGGATACTATGGTTGAATAAGAATGGCCATTTCCGTTCGTTAACCTAACCGTCTATTTTTCCCGCAAGTAAGCTGTTCCAGCAATCCTATCTGACACCAGAGAGCGAAGCACGCGCTATTTTCCTTGCTGACCATGGTTCTCTGCTGGTTGATCACTCTAGATCACGACAATTGCTTCCGTTCCCTCAGTGATCAATCAACGATAAACAAGAAAACGTCGAGTTCTCATTCGCGTCAAATTTTCCGCGTAGTCCCCTTGTCATTCCCTCTCTCTCTCTCCTCCTCCCTTCTCACTTCACTTTTTTTCTTCTTTTCTCCGATCACTCTCTCTTGATTTCCTCCAACTTTCTTGCTTCTTCTCCTCCTTTCTGAACTTTTACTTGACACGTACTCTCAGGAATTTTGTCGATTAGTTCCCGGATTCTTTATTTCGAAATACGTGAAATCGTCCCTTGATTTTGCACATTCTCGCCTATCTGAACTGTAATAGTGTACTCGAATTGACGATAGTGATCCAGAGCTATTTGCCGCCTTATCGGGGACATTAGATCCCGCTTTTCACACGCCGGTGGGGGTGGGATGGGAGTCAGACTGCGATTAGAACTCGTGAGAACCCGCTGTGATCAGTCGCATGTCTTTTCCTTCCACTCCCTCTGATAGCTTCGCATTTATTTGATTTTTCTGAGTTTTAGTGCTTTTTGGAGCTCAAAGTTCGGGGCGGCTTAGGCGAGCGTCTTAGTCTCATTGATTGATTGCCTTCATGCCACTAAGCCGTTCAGTGAGAGAATGAGGAATGAGCGCTCATTCTCTCAACCTATTCACTTCTAACGCATTTCTGAATCTATTTCTAATGGATAAGTGCAACTGAAGTAGATTCGATTGACCGATTACTATTCCTACTTAATTCGCCAACCTAATTGAGATTCACAAATAGTAGTGCTTCAAAGAACGAGTGAAGAATGGCGCGTCGAATCTAGAAAGTCACGCAAAATGCCCTGAATTATTCAACTCCCAATAGCAATTCTGGAAGCCCCGCGCCTAGTCGTGAGAACTTCTCTCGGGCGTCTGAAAGCTTCCACTGTCTTATCTTTCCCGGAAATTCCGAGCTTCTATTATGACCAACTTGACGTTTGGCTTTCCCAACTTTCCTCGGAGACCACCAAGCTCTTCTGGTAGACTGCCCACTCTCCTCCTTCCTCTCCTGACTCCCACCCGTTTCCGTTTCGGAATTGTTCCTCTCTTCTGCCCATTGTTCCCCGACCCAGCAATTATTCCGTTCCGACTTCTTCCCCGCAATCTCCTCACGAACTTCCTGGTGTTAGCAGACTTTTTGCCGGTTCAGGAAGAGTTTTAGCAGGGTTTATCCTTCTGGGAATCGGATGATTGGGCTGCTTGCGCGCGGGTGATGAATGGACTTTTTCTCCAAAGTTCACTCTAGTTTCCGCGCTAGTTTGTCTATCTTTCTAGACGGATTTCTGACCCTAGATGGCATAATGTTTTTTTAATCTCTGTTATTTTTACTTGCGGTCCTATCTTTCAATAGATACGGCCCCTGCTGTTCGAACAATTATGTAGTTCTGTAATATTTTATGCGACCCTTGAGATCATACAGCTCTTGCAGCTCGCGTAACTCAATTTCGCGAGCCCTGAGGCTCATGCAACATTACGACCCCTGCGACCCCCACAGCCCTCCCCATCCCTTCTGATCTTTGATCTTTCCAGGCCACCACTCGGGTCGCAGCGAGATGCACCGGCAGCACACTTCCACGTCCGCCTCCTCGGAGGTCGACGAATTCACCCAAGAGGAACTGCAGGAGTTCGCGCAGGCCTTCAAGGTACGGTAGCCGCACCACCGATCGGATCGACGAGTGGCTTTATTTCGCCCGGAAATCGGCGTGAATCATCAAAATTGGATCCAATCAGCCATTGTCATGGGTTCCGAGTACTTCTTGAATCATCAACAATCCATTGAAACACTTTGTCCTCCTTTAAAAAACGCCAACGCGAACGGAAATCGGTGAAACCTTATCGCTTTGGTTCTTCGCTGAAAACCAACACCCACGGGCGCTCACCCGCCACCGCTTTTAGCGCCTTGGCCATTATTTTAAGCCTTCCGCTCAGTCCCACGTGCTATTTCTGTTTACATTATTAGATGCGAAGCTGGAAAAGCGGAAAGAAAACTGAGAAACTGAGAGGCACATTTGGCAAAAATCTCGTGACTTCAATCCCATCTTCTCACTTCTCGGGGCCCGTAATTGTTTCACACGCCTCGCAGAGATATCGGGAGGCGCGCGCTATTACACCGGTGGAGCACACGGGGGAAAACTCAGCGGAAGATGCACTGTCTCAAATCTCAGTGCTCTCTCGTCGGTCAGAGCAGCGAGAGAGCGAGGGAAAGTGAGAGAGGCAGACCAGGCGGAAGCGACTGCTGGGAGGAAGGGATAAAGGGCGAGATCATTGACGTAAATATGAGTCATTTCCGCTCCGGATTTCGTCTGGAATCCACAGATTTCAGTTGAAAATTCGTAAAAATTGAAAAAGTCGGCCCGTTTTCTGATCACTTTCTCCAAGCGGTGACACGCCGAAATGTGAGCCGCGTTGACAGCCGGAAGCTTGATTCTCTCGCAGGTTCTCCCAGGGGTTTCTTGAGTATTGGAGAGAAGCTAGAATGAGAGAACCAACGAAGATCAGCAGGCTGGGTAGGGGTAAGGTGTAAGAAAAACAGCAGCAGCCCCAACTTACACGTGCATTCGCTCGCGAGACTGAAGCCATTGAATGGGGATGAGATTGGGGGCTGATTGGAAGAATGTGTGTTTGGAAGTGGAGCACACTAGAGAGACGGACGGGAATAGATTTGTTGTTGTTGTTGTTTTTAAAAATAATTAATTAAGATGTTCGACAAGGACGGGAATGGGACGATGAACATCAAGGAGTTGGGAGTGGCAATGCGAACGCTCGGGCTGAATCCGACCGAAGAGGAGTTGCTGAACATGGTCAATGAGTGAGTTGTTTTTGTTGTTGTTTTTGTTTTTTGCTGTTGTTTTCACCTACTAGACTACACAAAAATAAGCGCGCTAATCGATTAGTGAGTGGGTGCTTCATTTAATTTCGCCTACATCCAACATCAGATTAGTGTGACTCAAATTGAGCGAGCAAAGGTCTGTCTCATTGCACCCGCTCTAGACGGGTAAACACTCAGAAAAAACTGCAACGCACTTTCGAAAATGACGACAACAACAACGTCTGGGCTACACTCACTAATAGCTCACCCTTCTCTAAAAATCCGTACCAAACCTCCAAAGAAACCCCTCTACATTGATGATTGTCAGGTCAATTTCAAGTCATTACAGAATTTATTTCAGGTACGACATTGACGGCAACGGGAAGATCGACTTCGGCGAGTTCTGCAAGATGATGAAGGAGATGAACAAGGAGACGGACCAGGAGTTGATACGATTGGCCTTCAAGTGGGTTTCACAGTTTTTTTTAGTTCAAGCATTTCAAATGTGCTTCATCCAATCTTGAAATTGCGAAACGTATAAGATATTGTAATGGGTATCGGATTAGGGTGGTAAAAATAAAGCAACAATTTCAATAATGATCTACACATGATCAAGCTTTGAACTCAACGGAACTCAAGGATCGATATATTGCAACCATTTTCATTCTAAAAACATTATCGCTAGTTCAAAGTCCACCGCCCCCAAACATCCCCATCATCTTTTTCTCCCCTCCATCAATTATTGAGCGAACGACTGCAGCCAGCGAGCGTCATCCGCCTTATTTCCCATTCCAGAGTCTAATAAGCCATTCCAAAAACCTGAAAGGAAAAGACGCGCGCGCGGGCGTTGGCTCTTCACTAGAAGTCTTCACTAGAAAAGGCTGAATGAGCAGTGTCTCTAGCCAGCAAAGGAGCAGCGAAAATAGCCTTCCGAACCGAAGCGCGTAAAGCTTCTCCATTCTGAAAACTTTTCAAGCAAATGGAGAAGAAAAAGACGTTTCGTAGATAATCTGAGATGCATGGGCCTCGGGGGAGCAATTCGGCGCTGATAGAGCGAGCACTACTTAGCGGATGTTTTTGGCCAATATCCCTCCGAATTTCTAAAGTTTTCGGTTTTGAACCGCGGATTAGCCAAATATATTGGCGATTAGGCTAGTGGCGACATCGGCTCAATAAGGTTTTCGAAATGATAAACGGCGCTTCCTTGAATAAAAATAACACCTTCAAAACAAAAACAACTTGTTATTGTTTTGCAGGGTCTTCGACAAGGACGGCAACGGCTTCATCACTGCGCAGGAGTTCAAGCACTTCATGACGACGATGGGCGAGAGGTGAGACGTGGAAATGATCAGAAATTTATTTTAGGTGTGATTTTAGGGCCCTAAGTTACTCCTCTCCAACCTCCTTTTGCTAGCAACCTCATGAAACTGACTCAACCTGTCTCTGATGGTGACAGCCCAATTAGAGCTGAGCTGAATTTGACTCGGATTGTGAGTGGGGCGTTGGATTTATTTTTAACGGGTAATTCCCATCAAGCAAGAATTGACTCTGGTGGGCATTGATTAGAATTTACTTCACCGGACACAGCTAGTAGCACTCAAGAATTTGCACTCATTGGTAGATGAGAAATAGATGAAACATAATTGTTTTTGTTCAGATTCACCGAAGAAGAAGTCGATGAGATCATCAAGGAGGTCGACAAGGATGGTGATGAGCAGGTAATTATTAATTATTAATTATTAAATTAATAATTTCAAAATCAAAACAATTAAGCGCATCTATTACAATGAACTGCCGGTCTTGCAATCCAGCGGCAATATCGTTAACAGCAGAGTGCTCTTCGAATAAATTGTTGTGCGTGCATGTGTTTGTCTCTAATACTGGTGATGTTGTGTACATACCGTAACCGTTTCTGCTCGTCACCAAACGTCGGAGATGACCAGGAACAAAGCTCGAGAACAACCACATTTCCTGCACGGCATTTGACGTCTTTGCATGGCAGCCCATTATTCCGCGAAACAATTGCATCGCAATTATTCCCGTGTGTCGAAATTATTTCCGGCACCAGGAATAAGGCTTTCAGAAATGGCTTCATCGCACGTAGCTAGTGCTCAATTATGGGGCAATGCTATCCACTCCCTAGAATTATTATCAACCTAGGGAGATAGCGATTCAAAATTGCACCCTCAACCGAATATGTTTCATGTGCCCTCAATAATGCGAATTAATGCGAATCAGATCCATTAGATCCCAATCTTGTGACATGACTCAGTGTGTCTGGCATACGCCCGATTGCGGATTCAGAAAACAGGCAGTGAACGAGTCCCATTGTTCGTCGTGTTATCCGTTGTGACATCGAGAGGGAGTGAAATGCGATACGAGGCAATGTTATGTGCTCCCGAGAATTGTCGGGGATCGGGTAAAGAACCGGGGAGGCAAAGACGCAAAGTGCATCTTTAGTATGTTTCATGGAGTTGAGAAGAACAAGAACACAACGGGGAAGCACTCTCCTGCACAAACTAATGCAATAACATATGCGAATGCCCGCAATTCATTAGCCGTAGGCTACTTGCAAATGTGCCATGAAGCCGCATTAATAACGTCATACTGATGCCGAACGCAATTTGTGTGCAAATGAAGCCTAAATTAACAAATAAATCATCATAGAATTAACCCAAAATAATTCCAGATCGACTACGAAGAATTCGTCCAAATGATCGCGCCCATCGTGCAAGAGGGCAACAAGGACGACCCGTTCGCCGAGCCGCAGCCGCAGACCGCCAAATAGGCCACCGTACCCCGGCTACAGTATGCCATCGTACTCCTACCGTACTTCCATCCATTCCTCGACCCTTACAGTACCCTGCTAGACCACGGCATTTATAGATCTCCCTATCGCTTTATTGTCTCTTTGCCGACCGTACCCTTACGCTACCCCTTGAGCTTAGGCTACCGTATCCGTCTATCGTGAGTTACTGTACCCTATCGTATCCCTTAGGCGTCCGTTCCCTACCGTACCCCATCAGCAGAATTCGCAGTTCACCGCACGCACGTCGTGTATGCTCACACCACCCGTTCTCAATATTTCGAATCCACCATTTCTTGTGTTTGCCAACCCTTTCCGGTCGCAGTGGCCAGCCAGGCCACTGCCTCCTCCTTCCTATCCTCTTTCCATCCCCACCCTTACCAGTGCTGCGGTGAACTCATTCTGGATCAGCAACGTGACCTACCGAACCCGCCTACCGTAGCCCCCCTCGATCTCCGTAGACCATCCTAGTTCCCCCGTGTGACCATATCGGTTTATTTATTTCGAAATACCGACAGCAATCAGATGATTTCTCTACTTATTCAAGGCCATTCCTCCGTTTCTCAGCAATTCCCGATGTTTGATCATTCCCAGTGTTTTTTGTATTGCCAGCGAGTGCAGCTCAGTGCCCGATCAACCAGTCACCAGACAAAATATTTGTGCGTGCCCAAAAATTAGCCATTCCCGTGGAAAAGTTCGATGTATAAAGGTATCAAGTAATACGCCTCGTTTTTGACGTGACACTGAAATGTGATCAAGTGATAGGAAAATCAAAATTACTTTATCACAGGTTCACATCAAAGAATTCATAGGAGAATATAACCTGAAAAATGCAACATTGAGGGTACTGATAGATAAAAACTTATTAACGGGAATAATGCCTAGAACAACGGGCACAACAGGAAACGAGGTGGAGTTACTGTAGAGTTCATTTGGTATCTACTTGGGAGGCTTGCCAGCCAGCACCTTTGCGATAATCTCGCTCTTGAGAGGTTCCTCAGCGAAGGAGGCCCTGGCAGCGTTGAGTTGCTGAAATTTTTTTCGATTCGTTGGTAAATATGTATCACGGAATCGATAAATATGTTGAACGTCTTGGATTGATAGTGATTTGAGGAAATCGTTTTCGAATAAAATACTTAAAAATAGAAATAAGGTGAGCGAACCGCTTGCCACAGTTGATGAATCGTCAGTCCAATCTTGGTATGGGCTAATTCCATTTCACTGTTGGGAGTATTGTCGAAACAAGTCGGATCATCACGAGAAATGGAGAAATCTGCTCCATCCTCGGCCCATCTGCAATGGAGGTCGGAATACAGTGATAATCGATACCGTATTACTACCGTACCTCTTGATGGGATGTTTATTCCAGTCAGGAGCAACAGCGCCAGTCATCACAGAGGAATAAGGGCAGCCCTCAAGATGAGCTCTTCTGTCTTCGAGGAAATTCTTGCGGTACGCATCCTCGTCTCTGAACAATTATCGATAACGATAATTTAGAGTACGGTAGCCTTACCTCAGGATACGGTAGCCGTGACCGATGCGCTCCGCGTGCATTTCGTTCAGTGCCTTCAATTATGTTTTCAATCGCGACTAACAGAAGCATTACAGATAGGTCAAATGCGAACTAATGAAATTGTGACGAAACATAACCAAAATCTTGTAGGAAATATAAAAAAAAACATACATTGAGCACTGACTTCACTCCTCCTGCCTCGCCAGCATGTGCCGTTCTGTGCAGTCCCTTCTTGAAGGCGGCCTGTAAAACGATTACCATTTTCGAAATAATCCAAAAAAAGTAAAACGGTTGACGAAATGCATTAAAAATAGGCCACAACCTGGAACACTTCGACAACCGATTCCTCGTACTTCTCCTCAGCTCCTGTTGCCGTACCCGCAACGTCGATAGCAACAACGCCCAGGTCCTTGCACGTTTCGACTGCAAGTTCATACGGTTATGGCGCGCACCAGGGAACTCGAAAGTGTCCATTGCATTTGACTGAGAAATCTGCACTTGATTGGATGAGAACTATTTCGCAATACCTGCTCTTTGTTTCTCGCCCACTTCAGGTTCTCATCAGGCCAGCGTCACGGATACGTGACATAATGACTCACCCAGCTCCAGCAAAGCCCAATTGAACTGCGGCAGGCCACAGATCATGCAGAGAATCTGTCTCGAATCCACTCCGAAGTCGGTCTTTCCTCTCCTGAGACCACGAGTGACCGCCTCGACGACTTCACGGGCTTTGTGCTGCAAGTATTCATTTCCCCTGTTTTCGTCATTGAATGATAGCGCTATTGATTCACATTACAATGCATTGTTATCCGATTTGTGTGGGATGATAAAGAAAGACTCACCTTGCTATCGGGGGTGAGCAGCAGATACGGGCAGTACCTGCAATAGGCGGATACGAGGACTAGTCAATCAGGCTATTTTGAACAAACGAATCATCAAATTGAAGTCAGTTATCGATAATCAAATGATCGTGTACCGTACCTCGCCTCGAAGTAGACAACGCCCTCATTGGATTGGTCCTCGCACAGCTCGTAGGCGACGCGCTCGACAGCGACTAGATCGTCACTGGAATTTGCTTTATTTTTTTTGTTATAAAACTGCTCCCGATGGACAATCAACAGCAACGACCGCCTTCAAGTTTTAGGATCGCAGTGAAGCACATCTGAAGTCAGGGCGAATGAGCTGAAATGCTGGCAAGCAAACGAGCGCGTGCGTCTGTTCAACTAGAGTTTCGAAAACGAATTTCCGAAATCGTTATCAGACAAGAAACTGACGTGACGACGGGCAGGAAAATGTCGAAGGGAGCGAGGACGGCGGCGAGGCTCTTGGGCGTGTCGGTGATCAGCAGTTTCTGGAATTTATCTAGAAAATTTTAAGAATTAATGGTCTGCTAAAAATTGGGAACGCATAACATGTAAACTGTTTGTCCACATCCTGCCCTCAGGCAGTGCCCTGGTAGTAAAAAAGAGGATGGAAGAAAATAAAAAAAGAAGAAGAAAAGTGTTCACCTTCAGCTCGGGTACGGTAGTCGCGTTGCCGAGCGGGATGCCCTTCTGTCTGCAATGCTCACGTTCTCCTATGTTTCATTTACTCCATTAGCTCGGGTTAGCGTAGTGTTTTATGAGGGGGGGGGTCATTGTCGACAAAAGCTGATGGATCACCCTCTTCATTCGGCGCACTGACCTGCCGGTCGACCGGTTTAGAGACTGGGTAGAATGAAGAGAGTGATTTATCAGCTTTTGTCGACAATGAAGAGGGCATAACACAATATTGCACACATTCATTCACTGTAAAGTTACACAGCTTCTGATTTCCCTCAAAGACAGTATTCTCACCTCGACAGATCCAGCAGTGTCTCGAAGCGGATTGCGCCCTCCAAATGAAGATGAAGCTCGACCTGTAATGGGAAAGTTATCAGAAATCGAATAGTATTGCCTAATGATGACGAAATTTCTGAAAAAAAGTCGAAACTATTGCAGCCATACCTTGGGGAAAGAGTAATTCTCTTCTTGGGCATCGGGCTGCTGAGGGGCCATTGCGCGACTGCAATAATTATGTGAAAAACAAAAAAAAATGGGGCTTCTTGGCAACGATTTCGAATGATTCATGACGAAATGATGCGCAATAACAACGCGGCTGGCGCTAATAATGCAATGATAAATGTGTGCCCGACAGACGATAATAACAAGTGATAAGCAAAGGGTCGCGCGTGACTTGATAATGCATTATCATGCTGCAGGCCATAGTTGAAACGTAGCCCAATAATAGCTAGAAGTGGGTCACAATGTAGCCCATAGTGATCTATGAGATAAAGAAAGCGAAAAAGTGCGCGCAAACAAGCTTGAGTTGTGTAGTGTTCACACACAAGTGATTCGATGATCGAGAAATTGGAAAGTGGAAGAAAAATAGAAAGAAGAGTGCGTCCAATTTCACTGTGAGCCATAGATAAGAGCGCAAGCTCAGCCCACTTAGCTCGTACATAATTTCGTCAAAAAACTAAATCGAGGAAGCTCAAATGTCATTCTTTAAAGAATCTTTTAAAACAAAATCACTAAGTCATGTTTGAATAGCTTCTCCGCCCTCATTTTCAACGAGGAAGTCGAAAACAAAAAAAGGAAGGGCGGTGAGCGACAAAGGGAGAGGCTAAAGAACCCAGAGAAGCAGATTGCAAACGGTCGCGCGCTTTTTCACAACAGCCTGAGGATTGCGTTCTCTCTATTTCACAAACTCTCTCACCTAGAACCATAAAATCGAGAAAGACAAGCGTGATCAGCACTATTATCACACGAATTTCAAAGAAAAGCCGTTCATCGAAGAAAAATGGACTGACAGGTACATAATAATGATCATTATTCGTGCAACATGAAGACTCGAATCCGAGACCTCATGTCAACGATAACGCGAGGAAAGTACATGCATTTCATAACTGTGTGTTTTCACTCCTGCAAGGTCACACCAAGGGCGAAAAGTGCGATGGTGTGCTCGGACGACTTTCACGAATGGTCGGCGGCGCGCTACACATCCGTTTCAATGATGTTGACGTTTTCTTTGTTGAAACAACCAATTTATTGCACAGTTAGCGAAAAGAGATAGTAAGCTAGGGGTAGTCTGATAAAGGAAGTTCTGTGGCTACTTGGCGGGCTCGTTAGCCTTAACCTTGGCGATAATCTCGCTCTTCAGAGGTTCCTCAGCGAAGGAAGCAGCGGCAGCGTTGACTTGCTGCAAATTATGATGATGTTAATTAGAGTGTCGAAAATGACTAAACAGTTAGTATGTAAATATCATCTTACTCTAAATATCATCTTACTCTTATTCGACACTCTCTCTTGTGAAAAGTGCGGTGTGTTTCCATACTAAACGAGTAGCTGTTTAATCATTTTCGATACTCTAATGTTAATCGATTCGGAACATCCATAAACGATCGGATATGTTTCAAAGGACTTGCATCTACTTCGATTATCTCAAATCTGCAGTACCGAGTTCATTTCATTTAAATCCAACATCAATTAAGTGAGGAAAACGAACCGCTTGCCACAGTTGATGAATCGTCAGTCCGATCTTAGTGTGGGCCAATTCCATTTCGCTTTTGAGTGTATTATCGAAGCAAGTCGGATCGTCTCGAGAAATGGAGAAATCGGCTCCGTCCTCAGCCCACCTAAGCGAGAGATTGTTTCGCGGTAAAAAAAAGTCACTAACATTGTACCATACTGATATCGAATTTCTACCATAATCCTACCGTACCTCTTGATGGGATGTCTATTCCACTCGGGAACCACAGCTCCAGTCATCACAGAGGAATAGGGACATGCCTCGAGATGAGCTCGTCTGTCCTCGAGAAAATTCTTGCGGTACGCCTCCTCGTCTCTGAACAATTATCGATTATCATTATTGTGAGTACATCACCTCAGGATACGGTAGCCGTGTCCGATGCGTTCAGCATGCATTTCGTTCAGTGCCTCAAAGTACTCTTTTTAGGAAGTCTCAGCTATATGACATTGAACTTGGCTGAAGGAAGACGAAATGAAACAACAATGAAACACATTCGAAATGCGCAATTGATGCATTGCTTATTGTTAGCTCGAAAGTTATTTTTTTGAACCAAATGCTAAACATACATTGATCACTTCCTTCGCTCCTCCCGACTCTCCAGCATGAGCCGTTCTGTGTATGCCCTTCTTGTAGGCTGCCTGAATTTTTCTATTTTGAAATAATAATTCTAGCCACATTGTAATACACGCTTAAAAGCAACAATGCACCTGCATGACTTCTACCACTGATTCCTCATATTTCTCGTCAGCTCCAGATGCCGAACCAGCCACGTCGATTCCCACAACGCCCAGGTCCTTACACGTTTCGACTGCAATATTCTGACATTTTCGACTGGAATCGTTTTTTGCGGCTGTTTTCGTACCAATCAGGCCAGTAAACACAGTAGTAAACGCATTAAATTAGTCACCGAGATGCAGCAGGTCCCAGTTGTACTGCGGCAGACCACAGATCATGACGAGAATCTGTCTTGCGTCGACCCCGAAATTCGCCTTGCCCCTTCTCAGACCGCGAGTCACTGCCTCAACCACTTCTCGAGCCGTGTGCTGCAAGCGAATTCATGAAAAAATTGATCACTCGACTCAAGAGTTGACTAACCGGGCTGGGCTCATTTAGAAGTCGATGCGGGGAGTACCTGCAAGGCGGAATGCTATGGATACGCAAGCGATTGACTGACTACCTACTTTTAAGAATAATAACCTTTTTGGACAATAATTTCATTCGTGCCATTGTAAAATGCGATACACTGTACCTGCCCTCGAAGTACGCGACTCCTTCCATTGCTTGATCCTCGCACAATTCGTAGGCAATCCGCTCAATTGCATCGAGATCGTCTCTGAATATTTTGAATTCTTTGAATTGCGGGGGAACCTCAAATCATTGACTCCGGTATCAGCTTTCGGCATTTGTTTTTTGCGTGAAACATAACGCATTGCCGGGTTCGGAAAAGAAGTGCACAACTCACTTGACAACAGGCAGGAAGATCTCAAAGGCTTTGAGTACCGCAGAGAGGTTCTTCGGCGTGTCAGTGACCAGTAATTTCTAGAATTAATCCATCAATAACGATTAGCAAATTGTGAACATGAGGAAAAGTCACCTTCAACTCTGGTACAGTCGTGGCAGTTCCGAGTGGCATTCCCTTTTTACTGAACAGCATGTATTCAAAACTGCATTTTTTTGTTAAAAAAAGGTTTTTTTAAGGAAAAAAGTGGACAGCGACCTGGACAAGTCCAGCAGCGTCTCAAATCGGATGGCACCGTAGAGGTGCAAATGCAGCTCGACCTGAACAATTTGATGTTAGCATGCATCAAGCAACTACCGAACAGACTTACTTTCGGGAACGAGTAAAGGTCGGCCATCGATTGTTGGATCCTATAATTGCGATATAATAAGAAAGTGAACTAGACAGCCATATTGTTAGAAACGCAACGAGATAGTGTGAAAAATAAAACTTGGAAAATACACAACGCGTTAGTGACGAGGAAATCGGGTCAATACAGCATTAAAGACGCGCTCTCTCTCGTGTTGCTGATAAGAAGTGAAAATTGTGAGCATGAACCGACAGTCATAGATGGCTAATAGCTAGATCTTATCAGCACTGAATGACTCCAATAATTTGAGAACTGTCCTCAATAGAACAGTTCTCAAATTATTGGAGTCATTCATAAGATCTAGCTATTAGTGCAACAGCACCGATTGATCAGGTCACGAATCGAATCGTCATTATTACAAATTAGCACTTCTCCCGACACCTTCCTTCTTCCTCACTGATCGATCGATATTTTCACTCGGGAACGTTTTTCAACTCGGATTTCAATCCAGGAGCCGAATATGAATAACAAAGGGTGGGCAGGAGGAACCATGTTTTGACTTCGGCATCCAATAACCAACGCCAGATTCACCCAGAAATAAGCCCCTCAGCCCCCTTCTTTGTCACCTCCCTCTTGAATCGGCACACTATTTCGCTTCATACGGTCGATTGAATTCCTGCCATGTTTTCGGCCGTTTCAATCCATTGTTTTCACGTGTCCATGCAAATAAGGTTGCGTTCTCTACCATATATAATTCTAATCCCTGCTAGCCTCATCAACAGTAACACTTCCGGCCTATGTCTTCCTACTGTATTTCGTTCATCCTGCTCATGGCAAGTTCCGCCTTCGCGCCTATTGTAGCTGGTAAAGGCTGCAATGGTATAGATGGGAAGAGTGCTCAGGACAGAATCGACGAATTGAAGTTTGAAGTCGACAAATATTTGGGTGAGCTCGTATATTATAATATTTATGTATAAATATAATTTTGTATTCATAGGGAACCACACAGTCAATCCGATATGCAACATGACGTCCGCTTCTTCTGGCTCTTCTGGTTGTGGAGGAAAAACGTGCACGCCAGCACAGATTAAGCAAATCATCGACACTTTGCAAGAGCATAAAATATGGATGATCAAAGTCTATTCGGTAACGTGCAATGTTCTTGTGAGTTCAACAGCATCAAATTCAGGTGTGTATCACCTCTGTATCAAGAGTAAATTGTGGGCGCTGCATACTACATGTCCTCGGTACTCAACATCAATTTTGAGCACGAAAAAGTGGCCAATTGCAGATACTGTTGACGTCATCGAGAAATTCATCAGAACATCGTGCTTGAGCGCTGGAGTGAGACACCATCAATTGTTTTAGCGATATGCGAAAACGAAATCAATCCATTTCAGGAGATGGAGTCGTTTTTGGTTCGGCTCTTGAATATGAGGGTGAGCTCTTTTGAAACCATAAAAGTACTTTAAAAATTAATTGTTAAAGTTCGCCTTGAAGCGCATGGGAAATGTGTGGTAAATATTCTGCTCCTCTTCTCGCATTATCGAAGGCATCATTTTTCTTTCCTCTACAATTCAATGATAAACATGTTTCCGCACTATGTTGATCAGCTCGAACTACGTTATTGCCACAAAAATATTTTATCTCATCAATACAAACAAGAAGAAAGGAAGAAAAATTCAAATTGGGAATACCACAAACAGGTCATAATATTTACATGTTTGAAATAAAGTTACTAGTACCGTCAAGCGGGAGGAAAACGTTACAAGCACGGTATTGTACGGTAAAGTCCGGTACTTTACCGGACAGGCTCGCAAATGCGTCAGAGTTATTAAAAAGTAGCCATTTTTGGAGTATAAGCCCTTGAAGTGATTATCTAAAATGAGTTTTCTTATTTTTTTGATAGGGCTCTTCTGAACCCTAGAACTAGGGTACGGTAAAGTAGCACTTTGGTGGTGTGATAACGTGGTGTGCTGGGAAAAGCGGTATCCTTTACATTGGAATGCTGCATTTTACTTTATCTGACCTGAATTCACAAAATATCACCAAAAAAATGCTCAACCACGCAAATACACTATTTTTGATTAATGCACCACACACACCACGTTTTCACACCACCAATGTGCCATTTTACCGTACCCGAGTTCTAGGGTTTAGAAGAGCCCTATCAAAAACTAAGAAAACGCATGTCAGGTAATCACCTCAAGGGCTTATACTTAGAGACCACAACGTCATTCACCAAAGTAATCTAGGAGTCTGATTTTCTTGCCTAATGTGTAGCTCCAACACTGAATAAGACTATGCTTTTTACCGATTGGCAAAATCTCATCTCTAGGCCGAGTTATGGATCAAAAACCACGCTCGCGGTGCACAGCGGGGAAGGGGTAGAACCCAGGACGAGGCAAAAGTGGGCGGAGCCAATTTCTAGCCATAGCGCACAATTAAAAGGCCATAGCTTCCGCCAGTCGAGCTGTGAGCTGTGCGACGGTTGGAGAGGGGAGCGAGGTGAGGCCGCTCCCGCGTGCGCGCTAGTCACGCCGGGTTAGAAACAGCGGGCGGAGGGGGGGGAGGGAGAGAGAGGGAGGGAAGAGATCGGGGGTCAGAGAGTGATCGCGCTGCTAACGGGAGTAACGGCGGAAAACTTCAAACACGATAGACTATTTAGTTTAACGTCTAATCGTTGATCTTTCTTCACTAAAAATCCTCAAAAAATAGAGGGAACAACTTGCGAGACCGGCATCTGTGCCCGATGCCTAGAAACTGGCAAAACGGCTATTGTGGAGCTCGTTTTATTATTTTTGACCTACTCAAAGTTTATCGATCAAACTGCCGGGTTGGTCATTTGTGAAGGCGAGGAATAGCTACTCAACAAACCCCTAATCGTCCAAAACAAACAAGAATTCGAAGAGTCTGACCTCTGCGCAGGTTTTGCTCGATTCTGTGTC
>LS550519.1:464933-477034 GCA_900490775.1 Pristionchus maxplancki
GATTCCGATACTGGACTTGGTAAAACCATTTTCTGTCGTGCTCAATAGTTGACATTCTTCTATTATTGTTACGCACATGCTCATGAATTCTTCATTTGCAGCTCATGACTTGTCGGCATTCTCCGGGCATCATAACTTGCCTGGTTGTCGCTCCATCGGAGAAAAAAGCCATTAGCCTGGGCTCCCAAGTCAATCTCCTGCATCCTCGAAGCCGCAGTGGGGAGTACATTGGTAATAGTTTCTACTTACTCACTATGTTCCCTGATCTTGACAAGAGATGGATCACGTTGTGGAAGTTACTATAGTATAGCGTGTCGCTCTCAAGGGATAATGTTCATTGCGCTCTTCAGGAAGGCACTTCCTATCGGCGAAGTGGTTCTGGAGAGAAGAGAAAATCGACGAATACTTCAGGGAACTACGAGGGTCCGTTGTTTGTTTGAATTTAACGTAACCTGATGACTGCATCTTTCACAAATTGTTTTTCAGCGAAGGAGCGCCAATCGTCATTACTACTGCAAAGATGCTACCGTTGTTTCTGGCGAATGCACCCGTATTCTTTTTAATTGTGAAAAATGTGAAATCGTCTTTCACAGGTCGACTTTTCTCAACTTCAATTCCTTGTTATCGATGAGTTTGATCTTATTATGGAAAAAACATCCGATCGATGGCTAACTACAGTCAAGACCACGATTTCTCCGGTCAGAACTAATAAGTTGTACAAAAGACTCAAAATTTGCTTGTATTTTCAGAGAGCTCAAGCCATTCTGGTTAGCTCACAAACCGACGATGGAAAAAAGGCCGAGCTGCTACTTCGAAGGACGTATGACTACTTGCCAATACTACAGAAACTTGCACGGGGTCACCGCCCTACTCATTTCGAAACATTTCGCGATTGTTAAGGATTGGGGGCTGTAGTTCACAAACGCTATGGCCTACTTGTTTATTACTCTTACTTGTTGTAGGGCTCACGTTGAGGTTCGAGCAAATCGCGTCGAAGAACGGACAGCTCCAGCGCAATACTTCTGCAGGTTAGATCGAGTTAATGTGAAGGCATCATCGTAAGCAAAAAAATCATATGATGTGACCCGTTCTGCCTAACTCGTATTTTAATTCATATTATTATTCAGCATGGCTGATTCTGATGAGGCTGCGCTTGAGCTACTAAAGGCACGTTTCGAGCGTTAAACTGTTCTCACTTGATTCAAATTTCACATCACATGCTGTTTCTTGCAGATCATCGAAAGAATTCCTGTGCCCATTGCAGTGTTTTTCAATACAGAGGAAACTGCAGGGAATATGTAACGCTTCTGGCAAATATTCTCCAGAAGTCCGAATATTTAGGCAAGCATGGCTCGAGAAGAGAGGCATCAAGCGAGACGTACGTCTCTGCGGGTAAATTTATTTATATTTTTATATTTTTGTATCTCGAATTATAGACGCGGCGGAACGCACGAGAGCTGGTGCCGCGAGATCACAGACCTCCGTGAGGGAGGCGTGAATGTATTACTCACTAGAGCTCGTAATTCGGGACGAGTCATTCGGTATCGCACCGAGTCGGGCGCTCGAATTGCGAAGAGTGAAATGACTCGATACCACTCCCGGTATCGTGAAGAAATCCGATACCGGAGCACTTTAGGCGCGTATATCTCGGCAACTACTGTATGAAATCTCATGAAAATCGATTGTGGGACATAACTAAAGGAACTCGTTCGATTGATATAGAAATCATTGCATGCAATTCACTTTGAAATTTTGAGCTTGGTAGATCACAAGTTGAGTAATCAACCTGAAACAAGTGTAATTGCGTTTCCTAGGCATACTGAGCACTGCTATATAATTTTGACTCAATTCGGAGACTTTGCCTCTTCTTTTGATGACGTTCAGTTGGCTCCTCAATGCGCTCGATCCAAAACTGAAACTGTATGAGAATTGATCAAAATGTGGCTGAAACATCCAAAACTTGACCAAGGAGAGAAAACATGGAGATCGTTTAAACAGGGCTTTCGAAAAACGATACTGAATACAAAACTTTGCTATAAAGAATCGAGCCAAACCTTGGGGGAACAGGAAGAACGGGGGAAAACTGCCAGCAACCACTCGGTAGACGCGGACGGGGTCGAAATGATGAGAGTAAATGACTGTGAGAGTCTCACGATGCAAATCGCGCGATTATTGTTTGCGAAACGGGCGATTTTGAGTCCTTTTCGGACCCTCCGGTCTCGAGTCATTCACGAGTTAGACGAGCCGGTATCGGGTTTCTCTCCCTATCATTCTTCATTCGCGGGGACTCGTGGTATCGGGTCGTTCTGTTTCTCGACCTCTATTACTCACCACCTACGATGATGAAAGGTGGTGTATTCTCAAGTACAACGTTTTTTAATTCCAATTTTAGTTTTTTTATAAAGTAAATACATTTTTAAAATATTAAAGATTCATTGATTCCGAGACTCTAGCTCTGGATGTCTTCTTCGAATGTCCTCCTTACTTACAATTGGATAAGTGAGTTTATGGTTTGGAATATTTTTTTTTCGGAGCTAATTCAATAACTCAGATATTTTCATCGAGTGAAGCGCAATGGAAGGATGAGATCGGGTAAATCGATAACATTCCTATACCCTGGCGATCTCGAACTTCTCCCGCGTTTTATAAAGGTATCCCTATAGGGTATCTTCCATACTTTGCAAACACATGTTCAATCAGAAGCGTGAAATGGCAAAAATGAGGCATTAAAGATGTGCATTAATTTTTATCAGGAGCTCTCCGACCGTGGGCTCTCCATGGACACTCTGATTGAGATCGAGCACAATCTACTGATGCAGAGTGAGCTTATCTCGCGTTGTTCTTGTTGTTTTCGTTCTAATGTTATTTTGACATCTCATTCACATTCCAGAACATCGGGGGACGGATCGGCATAATCGAACATTGAAGATGGCGCACCAGAGGAAAATTTTGGAAGGTGGGACAACAATTTAAATTTTTATGCGATTACAAAAGATCTTCGATTCAGCGCTAGAACATGAGGAGGAAGAGGACCAGAGAGCCGATAGAAAGGCGCGGGAGAACATGAGGCAGAACAACAGGAGAGGTATACTTCAGAAGTCCTGGATTATTGGAATTGCAAACCTCGTTTACTCAAAACAAAGATTTTTGCAGTCCGCAACATGATCTGTGACGGAAGAACGTAATTGTGAAGAATCATAACCAATTGCATAAACGAACCATCACATTATCCTCTTGTTCACTTTGCGATCCATGTTGACTGCACACGACCTGACAACGTTTTCATTACACCAATTTTATATATCTTTTTTGAAGATTTAATAAGCACCACTTCACTCCTGTCCACATCACGTCACGTTATTATCATTTGTTTCCAAATGCGAGCCAATAGAAGATGATATTGTCAGACTTTGTTCGCCACGAACGTATAAAATGAACATCACCCCCATCCTCTCCTCGTCTCCCTACAATCGTTTACTATATGCTCATGTGACTTATACTGAAAGAGTTACTATTTACCTCATCGTGGTACTATCCATTTTGATTTAAGCCGACAGCCGCTCAGCGAGCATTTCTGGTCACATGAAGTAGGGAAATCTGTCGGCTGGCAAAGATGATGGTGAAAAAGGTAAAGGGTTCGGCAACATCAGGCGATTTTACAGTCGAAAGCGACTACGCAAGGTGGTGGTGAGATGATGGGGAGCAGTGATATTCCGAATCGCTCGGGTTAACCCTAGATCAATGTCGAGAAGTGGGCACTCCAGGTCACGTCCAATTAGAAGCACTGGAATGCTTGTCTTTGTTGCGTAATCACTCTTGCACCTGCTAGGTCGACAACCTGCTGCTCGGCTACCTGACACCTGCTCTTATTACATTCCAGGGTTGTCCCTCCGCTTATCTCGGACACCATTGGACATCGTCCACTCCTAGTGGGAGGACCGCCCACATCTCAGTGGGTGAAGGGTTCTCAGAAATGGAGAACCTCCTCTGCAGAAGGGTCTGGGCCAAAAATCGAAGAAGTTCCTAGAATTCGATTGCTCCGGTTTATAATTTGTATATAAGCCCCGAGGACGCAGCTGCACTTTATTAATAGTCGATTTCTGACTCTTTTCAACTCTTTCTCTATCCCCTTTGCGCTTCGTAACCATTTGGATGCCTGCTTGTTTATGCCCTGTGTTTCTCTATAGTATTGAGGACAGTTAGTGACAGCTATGAAAGGTCCGCCAGTGCCATTTTTAACGCGAGGACGAGCGAGAACTGGGTTAGGAAAACTAAAACATGAATGAGCAACGCGAAACGTGGAAAAGGGATTCGAAACGATAAGATCGGTCTTTTCCATCCGCAAAAATGCATTTAGATATCCTCGTTCCCATGCGAGTCATGTAAAACTCGGCAAACACTTTGCTCATCTTTCCGGATGAAGACCTTTCCGCTACTTCTTCATTTCCGAGCAACAGATATCCGAACTTATGGGGTTATGCATTTGTCCTTGATAAATGAACACGGTACCTGTGTCTCATCCATCACTCTATCCTTCACTATGCCCCCTTCATATATTTTATATTTTATCTACGATCAAGGCGCAACGGGATACAGTAACAGGATATATGGATAAGAAACGATAGTAAAAGAGTGACTTATAGTCGACAAAAGCTGATGGATAACTCTCTTCATTCTACGCACCTCTCAACCTTTCGACCGGCGAGTTAGTGCGAAGAGAGTGATCAATCAGCTATTGTAGATTATGAATCCCATATTAGCTAGAGGGACACGCCGCGCGGGATGCCTAGCAACAACGCAGAAAACACTCGAGAAATGGAGAGGAAAGGGGGAGGGAAGGATGCCCCTCTTCCCCTCTTTCGTTCCTCTCGTTCTACTACAGCAAAGATTGGTGCTGCCCTTTGCATCTGCACTGTTTCTTGACTCACCCGTGCTTTGGCCCTCCGTCTTTCCTCTTCCCTTTTCATGTTCTCTAACCTCATACCTCTTTCTCTTTGTCCCTCTGTTCGAAAGAGAGATAAACATCTGTGAACTCGTCAGTTTTTTTTCCATTTTTCTCGATTGACGCGATAATTGGAGATCCATTTCAAAATTGTGCTACCATTCCATAAGTTTTCCAAACTCGCTCGAAAGAGGTAGATAGATAGTTTCAAGAGTGCCGTATTCCGTAGGGTGTGACTGATAAGGGGTCAACCACATTTCGCATCAGATCACTATCACAGAATAGTGCTCAGCCCGTAAGAAGGGGTGCTTCTTACTGATAAGGCTGATTGCGAGCAAATTCTTTCCGAGCTCCTTTCTCTGGTTGAAATTGCGATTTTTGATGGCTAGACACAGCAAGTCAGACGGGGAAAAAAAGCTCATTTGCGTGGCGGCGCGCCGCCGAGTTATTCTGCGCCGAGCGAGAGAGAAAAGCGGTGTGAAATGAGGGGTTTTGCTAGGGTTTTCGAATATTTTTGCATGCTGCTACTGAATGACATGGAAATTCAAAAATCGGCCGCACTCAGTTTGTGGGGAAAGGGTTTAGTCAACTTTATGCGCAATCCCCGTGCCAATAGCTTTGTCCTCCGATGAGGAGTAGGCCCTGGAGTGGGTAAAACGACCGTTTTTGATCGTTTTTGGCTTGTTTTCAGTAAATTTGTATATACTGCTACTGAATGAGATCGAAATTCAAAAATCGGCCGCACTCAGTTTGTGTGGAAAGTGTTAAGGCTACGTTCTGCGCAGGAACCATATTTTTAGCGTTATCCTGCGAGGAGGAGTAGGCTTTAGAGTCCGTTAAACAGCAGTTTTTGGCCGAATTTCGCCTAGTTTTGGATGAGTTTCAATTGAAATTGAAGACAAGTTGAGATTTAGGTGTTTTGTGACTGAATCCAAATGTGTTTCACGTGGTCGGGGAAGTGAGAGACGTGTCATTCCGAGAGACACCGACCACCCGAGTGAGAGATTAGTGGAAGAATGATCGAAATTCGGCTCATTCTCTACCAACCGACTCGGCGACTCGAGAATCGTCAAAGTGAGAGGATGGATTAGAGTCGAAACTGTCTCCGCCACGCAAATGAATCTTTCTCCCCCGTCTGACTTGCTGTGCTAGATACATTGGCTATTCCTCTTTTCCTCTTTAACTATCATCTAAAAGAGTGAAGAAGAAGAGAAGAAATCGTACTATTGGCCCTAGATGTTCGTTTGCCAGCGCTCGCTATCAAGTTATTGGTCGTTTAGTACCCCTCGATTATGGATTGAACAGTGTGATGTGGGGTCCTTTCGTTTCGCACTTATTAGCTCCTCGGATGTTCAAAATAGTAGAAAAAAAACCCGGATGGTAACCTATTTCATCAGGCTGTGCAGACAGAGAGAAAGAGAGGTGCTGTTCTTACAAATTGCCCCGTCTCCCCACCCAAAACGCTCTATCGTCGGGCAGACAGAGCGAGAAAGTATGGGGAAGTGGGAGAGTGTGGTCATTACGCGATCGTCCCTACACAAGTGGTCATTCACTCCTTTCATCATCGTCCTTGTCTCCCGTCCAGTAAACCATCCTCTTCTTTTCCCGCCATTACCACAAAACCATCTGGTAATAATGAATCAAAAGAAAGCTAATCTCGTGAAATCTCACATGATTTAGTACGTGTACTCATTATCGTGAATGGGAAGTTGTTTTGATTAGAGCAGGATTGAGTTTACATTAGACCATTACTACTCCACTGATCTCTTGATTGCGCTTGGCTCACTCCTCTGCCCTCCCTCTTCCCAACCATTTATCATTTGTCAGATGTTCACTTCTCCACTGAGATTTGCAAGTTCTAGCGTCTTCTTATCTCGTTTCTGCTCCACTCGTTTTTTATGCCTCATTTTACCTCAAATATTCATCAATTAATGAGTGATAGCCGTCGTTTCTTACCTATTCTTTTTGATGTCGCATCGCTCCCCATCTCGCATCTCGGGCATCCCCCATTCCCTGCGAATACGGACTAAAGATATCAGCCCGCCTTCCACAATCAGGAATGACAGGTATGAGTTCGAAAAGTGATGAAGGCATTAACAATTACTAATAACAGAGTACGCGATTCTCCCCGTGAAAGGCGCGCTCCATCGCCGAATAGGCGTAGCGAGAGAACCGAGAGGACGGAGAGAAGAAAAGTTATCAGCCCACCTCCCAACAGAAATGACAGGTTCGAATCGTTTGCTCCTGATTAGAGTGCGGAAAGGAAGAGGGAAGAGTGAGGGAAAAGGTCCCATTCCTTGCGGAAGAGAGAGGGAGAGCGGTCTACTCTTCCGGAAGAGTAGATTGGAGAATCGTGTTTGGATAGTGGGGATCGATAGGAAACGACTTTTGCATGAGGGATTTTGCATGAAATACGACTTCAAGCACCCAGAGCCCACGGGGACAACTCTTCCTGATTAATTAGATTTTTGGGCTATCGAACAACGGACAGGAATCTTTGTAAATCTTTGTAATTAGTAATTTGTAATTTGTAGAGGAGTCCTGATATTCAAATGAAGGTCGCTATTCCAGAGCACACGATTCTTCCCGCGTGCGGCGCGCTCCCTCGCCAGTCAGGCGATACGAGAGAAGCGAGAGAGTCGAGAGCACGGAGAGAAAAAGAAATGTCAGCCCTCCTCCCATTAGAAATGACAGGTGAATGTGTCAGATAGGGCATCGGAAGTTTACCGTATGTCCGATTCACCTTTGACCAGCGAATGCCCATTTTGCAATTGCAGAGTGCACGATTCTTCTCGCGCGCGACGAGCAATTTCGCCTGTGAGACAAAGCGAGAGACCCGATAGAACGGAGAGACGACATCACAGCCCGCCTCCTATCAGACATGACCGGTGCGAATCATAATTAAGGCTAAAGGTGGAGACCGATTCGCACGTTTGCACGATAATTACGGGTAGCCTCACTAGGCAGATGTAAAATGCAGGAGCCGATCTGTGATTTCAGTTACAGAGTCCGTGAGTCACCTCGCGAGCGGCGCGCTCCCTCGCCGGTTAGGCAACGCGAGAGACTTGAGGGGACGGAGAGAAGAAAGGATCGCAGCCCGCCTTCCATCGGAAATGACAGGTACAAGCACCAGATTTGATACAGGCGCATCCGAGTATGACTAGCTAACTCACAAACACGCAACACTTGCAGTGTGCGTGATAGATATCGCGAGCGGCGCGCTCCCTCGGGGAATGAGAGAGTGGAACGAATAAAAGATAGGAGTCCATCTTCAATCAGAAGTCATCGGTATGGATTCCCATGACTTCTCTGGAAATTAACTCATTGTTCTTGCAGTTCCAAGCGATCAGAGTACTTCACTCCTGACAACTCACCCAGAATCGAGTGAGATAACATTTTCGCATTTTGGGAACGATTTTGTTCATTGCACAGGTCGGATCGCCCAATAGATCGCTACCATTCCCACCCCGTCTCCTACTCTCCTCCTCCACCGTACTCTGAAGTCGTACGGACTAGAATGGAAGGAAGCTGTGACACTCGTGACAGCAGGAGCCACTCTCCTGAAAGACCTTACCCTCCCACGAGGAGTCGAGAAAGGTTAGAATAAACGATTCTATGCCAATTTGAGACTAATTTCAGTGATTACCATGGAACACAATCGAAGCGCCGATCCATCTCGCCTCGACGACACTCCGATGACTATGAAAGACGTCCAGCATTCGATGACAGAAGACCAACCAAGAAGAAGCACTTCTTCGATACGGTGAGACCACATTTTCGAAATTCTTACTTTTACTTTTTTTTCTTTAGGAAGTCCATCTTATTACTAGTTCTCCAGCAGTCTTTCCTATTTTCACATATTGCAAACCAAGTATTTAATTAATTACCTCTTGACACAAAACAAACGGCTGAGACATTCATTCAAACCGCGTTCTCCAGCCGCCTCGTCGAACTAGAGTGACTGTGAGCGGTGCGATGGCTAAGCGAGTGGAGAAGCGTATGGAGGAGATGGATGAGTTAGTTGTTTCGTTCCTTCAGGCGATTGAAAACATTAACAATGACAGCATTTCAGTGACTGGAACTTCCTCGACAACGAAGTCGTCAGACGGAAGGTGCAGGCGTTCTATTCATCCCCTCTGCCGATCCAAAAACCGGCCATCGCAGCTATTCAGGTCAGCAAGACATTTCTTTGTTTCATTAGAATACCCAGTCTAGCCCTCTGCCCCTCTACCCCATCATCTCATCTGACGTCTATCGTCTGACATGATAAAACTACTACTACTACTAGCCATACCTGAATGGACGTTTTTAACCTTTCCAGACAGGCGCTGATCTCCTCCTCTGGGTGCCGCGCGGCTACGGGCGAACGACGGCCTGGATGATTCCCATTCTCGACTCGGTGATCACTTGTTTAAAACGCGGTCCTCCTAAGAACGTCGAAATCTGGAGGGCAAGTGGCACAGTAGCTCAAAATGGTCTCCGGGAGCTCAAACTTGGTGGTTCCCCCTTGGGGTGGGATAGACTTCAGCCAAAAATTTGACCCCAAAAGTTGATCTTTGATCGTTGAGATCGAAAATTGTCATCGTCATTTTACCCCCACATGCAATGCACCATTCGATATAGCTGCACCATTTGGAGCTAAATTTTCGCAATTCAACTTTTCGAGAAAATCAAGAAAATCTAGAAAGATAGCCCATTCAAAATTTTCAATAATTTTTTTTCGTCATGTTCCAATGGATTCCAGGTCCTGAAAAGTTTACATAATATGTAAATGGTACCTAAGATTTCAGAAAAAAATATCCCGTTACTGTACGAGGTACCAGACCATGTGCTTTTTTCGAAAACCTAGCACGCAATCGTCGACGCAGGTTCATATCCGCCTCCCTACATCAATCTTTTGCCAGCCTTTTTCATGCATCAAATAATGATTTTTCGAAGATCAAAGACCAACTTTTGGGGTCAAATTTTAGCGCAAAGTGTATCCCACCCCTAGGGAGTCTACGCACCAAGTTTGAACTCTCGGAGACCATTTTGAGCTACTGTGTCACCCCCTTGCACGTTCTTACGGAGACCGCGTTTTAATATAAATTTTATATAGCATATTTAGCATCTCCGAATTGGAATATTGAGTTAGCAAGATAGCGAATGCACTAATAAGTAATATGAGATGCACTGTTGGGCTCAATGGATAATCCAATTGAGAGCATCTCACAACGCCACTTGCAGCTGTCGAACTGCCGCGAATCGCCGGGTGTCATCAACTGCCTCGTCGTCGCTCCTACGGAACAAGTAGCCATTGGCCTTGGTGTCCAGATCAATCCCCTCCTGCCTCGCGATCTGAATGGTAAGGACCTCTGCCATTTATAATTTCCTTTGTTATATGGTGCTAACGGCATTGAACCTGTGATCCTTATCAGATAAGCGCCTCCTTTCATCTAAATGGTTCTGGAAAGAAGAAAAAGTCGATGAATACCTGAGGGAACTTCGAACGTTAGTTACCAAGCTTCATTTTGAATTTTATTTTGGTATCACCGTCAATTTCACAGCCAAGGAGGGCTAATTGTCATCACCACAGCTAGAATACTTCCGTCATTTCTGGCCGATGCTCAAGTATGTTTTCTCCGATTTACAGATGATAGAATAACCAGAGTGAACTTCACAGATAGACCTTGCGCAACTTAAATATCTCGCATACGACGACTTTGATCGAATGTTGTCTGCGGAATCTGAGCGATGGATTACTCCAGTTAAGGAATCGCTTTCTGCGGTGAGGATACACAAATTCGGGTTAAAATAGCAGGGATTCTGGTTCGAGGAGTTTCCTTGAAATTGCGTGCCTGTTTCAGAAAACTCAACTGATCCTCGTCAGCTCTACACAAGACAGTGTCCAGCAAGCAGAGTCGATTCTCGGGACAAGGTATGGCAAATGCTCATCGCTTGCGCGTGAAGTGATATTGTAGGATGTACGTAGAGGTCCACGCACATCATCTCGACGAGCATACTCTGCCACCGCAATGCTATTGCAGGTGAGCTCAAGAGGGAGTAGGATACGGCTGGGTATTAACGGCTCTCTTCATTTCTCTATGTCCGGCGAGAGAGCATGTTAAGTTAAGAATTCTTGGCAAGCCATCCCTAGTACGGGTTGAAGTAAGAGATCCGAGAAAAACTAGACATGCTGACACAGTAAAATACCCAAAAAAATATATCATTTTCAGCATCGCCGATTCGAATGAAGCTGGACGGGAGCTTCTGAAGGCGAGTATCGAGAATATTTTCCTCAAATTCTATGATTATTTTTCAGATTATCGAGAACGGTCCGTCGCCAATCGCTGTGTTCTTTGACTCTGAGGAAACTTTATCAAAGATGTGAGTTCTTGGAATCGTCTGGCATAATACTTTCGCATTTAGGTACGATTGGCTCAAGGTGAAAGGAATCGACCGAGTCGGGCGTTTGTTCAGGTTTGTAATTGATGTTTAGGATAGTTTTCTTAGTAAGATTTTTTACCGATGTGTAGCGAAAATTGAAATTATTTTGAGGGGTGTCGACACTCAAGAGCAAAGGTGCCGTGAGATTATCGCCTTCCGAGAGGGCACCTTCGATGTGTTCCTCTCTTCCTATGATGATGAGAGGTACTACCGTTTTTAAACAGCTTTTAAACCTAAATTTTTAAACAATTATCTGTTTTGAAGTATTACAAACGTTTTAAAAATTCAGAATAGTCGACACTGAAGATCTTGCGCTGGATGTTTACTTCGAATTGCCCACTTACTTCGATAGGTGAGTTTCTTTTCAGGGTGATTTGCCATTTCCAAAGAGTTAAAGGGTAAATTATTGAAATGAAAGCTTGAAAACGGACAGAGAGGTTCTAGTTATTCAGAAACAAATACCACATAACCTCAGATACGCCCACCGAGTGAAGCGCAATGGCCGGATGCGATCGGGAACGTCCATCGCATTCATCTATCCGGGCGACCTACACTTGATTCCGGTCCTGATGAAGGTTCGTGAAAAAACGAATATTATGATTATTTTTTATTTTTTTTTAGTAATTATTATTCAGGAGCGCAGTGACCGCGGGCTCTCCATTGACTCCCTGAGAGAGATTGAAACGATTCTGCTAAGGCAAAGTGTGTTCTTGCTATAAAAAATGAGATAATT
>LS550519.1:477656-491581 GCA_900490775.1 Pristionchus maxplancki
TCTATCCGGGCGACCTACACTTGATTCCGGTCCTGATGAAGGTTCGTGAAAAAACGAATATTATGATTATTTTTTATTTTTTTTTAGTAATTATTATTCAGGAGCGCAGTGACCGCGGGCTCTCCATTGACTCCCTGAGAGAGATTGAAACGATTCTGCTAAGGCAAAGTGTGTTCTTGCTATAAAAAATGAGATAATTGCCAGAATAAAACCAAGAAAGTTGTGAGAATTTGTTTTTTTCTTCAGAAAATGGAGCCACAGATCGTCACAATCGTGCACTGAAGATGGAACAGCTACGGAAGCAGTTAAAGGGTGTGATTTCATTTGCCCGGAATAAAAATTAGAACTCATTCATTTCAGACCTGGAAATTGCTGAGGAAGAAGACCAGAGAGCTGATAGGAAGTCGAGGGAGAACAATAAGCGAGGTGCGCGTGAATAGCACTGGATTATTGATTTCTCACTACTTTTCAGTCCTCCAAATGATCTGTGAAGAAAGACGCTGTTGAATCTCAGGATAGCTTTGCAACCTATTGTCCATTTCTTGTTTTTTTCGCAAAAGTGCAATCCAATTATCAATTGTTGTGAATCCTCCTTTGTTACCTCGATGATTCAACCTTGCACTTTCTATCGTTTCATTATCAACTGTTCTGATATCTCTCATTTCACGTCCATTTCTCTCTTCGCATCTTGCCACTGTTATCTCCCTAGCTACTTAATTCAATTGTTCTTCTTTAAGGGATAAACGTGCCAATTCAGGGCTTACCAGGGGGCATTTTCACCGTGGCATTAATGGCGTCTTTCACGCGTTCGCGCCTCTATTTTGAAAAAGAGGCCTCATACTCAGCTCGGTGACCTTTTCGATCAGTTGTTTCTGTGGTTCGATAGTTTCAAACCAACGATGTCATACCGAGTGTTTTTACTTCTCACTATCTTTCTCAATACAGCAAGCACAAGTGCAGGTAATTTTTCATATTTATTTCGAAGTAATCTTAGTGGCAATCCAACATCCTTCCAGATTCGAAAGAAGCCGGATCCCGCTTTGGATACTATGATTACGGCGCGCACGATGGATCCTTGTCGTCGTTGTCTGTACGGTCGACGTCGACGAACAGATTCAGCGGAGGACCGTCGACAGCGAGCGTGATGTACTACAGGTGAGCTATCTTTTCAGGCTCTGTACGGATATCGTGGCCCGATGAGATTATCGTGAATATAAACTGTACGGGCCACGATATCCGTACAGAGCCAACAAAAGCCTCCACTGCCTCTTTTGGCCTATGGTTGATCGAGTAAATTATCAAAGAAGAACCTTTTGTCTACGAGTTTCCTTTGAGAGGCGATGGAAATGGCGGGAAATCGAAGAAACCGCTGATCAGCGGCTCTGAAATCTCCAAGTTCCTCTTCAACAAGACTGCATTTTCGCACGCAGAGCTGCAGCTCAGGCCGGTGCGCCCTTGGAGATGTTCTCATCTTTGTAGCAGCATACATTTGGTTTGCAGGGTCAGAGAAGCAAGTTCACAACGATGCTGACGAGCCTGAATGCAAGTGCGCCCGTTACGTGAGTAATTGCACCATATAATCATAGATTCTCATAAACAAATGGTACATTATAGCATCGCCAACACCTCCCTGCAATACTTGTGGAGCAATGCGTCTCTTTCTCACAGAGATAACCAACCTCTTGGGATGCTTCGATTAAACGCGATGATACAGCGCAACATGGACAGGTAAAATACTACACAGATCTAGAAATATAACCTTATTTATAATGTCCGTTCCATCTCAAACTGCTCCTAAAATAAATGCAGATGCGCTGCCAACATCACCGGTCTTCCCGGCATGTCCAACTTTATCGTCTTTGCCAACAATCGAAAGCCGTGAGTAAATTTCTTTAATTTTCTTCTTGGTCATTGGTAGGGGAAGCATTGGCAAATAGCTAATCTCTTCAGTCTCTCCCAACTCACTTGGCAGTGCCGGGCGGGCCAGGTGTGCTGCGAGTGGGAGTGCTGCGATCCCGAACCCGGCGCGTGAGTGCCTCAGTTCAAATTATATTTATTCTGGACTTTCCCGGCCATAGCCTTTTACCCACACCCATCCTTGACAACCAACTCTGCGAAAACCGTCTTATTGCCCGGGAAAGTGCAGCAGCGCAAATTATTCTGCAATCAGGTAACAGGCCTATAGTAGAGATGGCTTCCCATGAAATCGTATCTTCATTTCGCGCGCTCTCTCACCGGTTACAGAGGCGAGAGAGCACGCAGAATGAGGAGACGATTTCTTGCCAAGTCATCCCTGTTCCAGAGGCCTGATCGTCGTCGGATTCGTCGTCATCTTCGTGCTGTTCATCTCCTTCTACGGCGTCATTCACTGCTTCCACGCGCTGGCTGAGAAGTGCTGTACTGAACAGCGAAGAGAGCCACTGGTGAATGAGAGCGAGGGAGACCCGGAGAAGTGATTTTTTGTCCTACTTTGTTCTTGAGTTATCCTACACGGGTTTAACGATTGTCAATAATCTGATTTCTGATTTCTTATCTGATTTCTGATTTCTTATCATTTCTTACGTGTTCCAATAACGATAAACATTCGAAAATCTAGCTTTTTATACATTCAATACTCTGTTCGATCTTAGGATGAGTTTGCAACAGACGATAGAATCACATGTGAATCGTTTATCAGCATCACATTCTAATTTGCTCATAACCATGTTCACTTTCCTCCCGCCACTCCGCCCATATTGCCCATGGGCGGGAGTCCGCCACTCATGCTCATCGGTGAACCGCCGAAGGGAAAGGGCGGGAGAGGAGGCGGCTTGAAATTCGCGCCCTGATGTTGTTAGGTGTTGTTGTTATTGTTGTTATTGTTGTTATTGCAAACCTTGTTCATGCCTTTGCCTCCTTGCGGAAGCCCAGCAATTTTGGCCAGGTTGTTCAGGAATTCCGTGGCCTGCTGTGGGGTAAGAGTGGAGCCTGCGGGAACGGAGCTGGTCGGGCTTTGACGCTTCTGGAATGTTTTGGAAATTAAAATTAAATAAAAATAGTAATTGATAATTTTTGAATATTTACTTCTCTAAGAACAGCAGAGGAGACAACGAATGCACAGATGAGAAGAAGGAGTCCGCAACGTGTAGAAGAGACCATTTCTTGTTGGAAGAGCAATCTTTCAACAATGTTGATGCGGCATTTATAGGGAAAAGTTCTTTAATCGTCATTTGTTCGGTAAAATTATCTGATCGAAGAAACAAGCTCAGGGACGAGAAAACAATTGCATCACAAACTTCATTGTAACTTTTTATGCAATGTTTCTTTCTAGACCATTTCTCAAATGGTTTGTCTAAGAGCTGTTTCTGAAGCCAAGGATCGCAGACGATCGTAAAGATAGAAATACATAGAGCAATCGAATGAACAGTGAACAACCTTCCGGTTGAAGATGCGTAATAGTTGTGAAGTTCCTCTCCAAGACTCTTCCGGTTAGTCGATAAGAATCTCAATGCTTGCTTGGCGCTGAACGAACTATTGCCATTCACATTTTATTCTATGAAGCAAACAGTGAAGTGATGGTTAACATGATAGGACAACAGAAAACTATGATTCAGTTCAGGAGAGAATCAACAATCTCCTCATCTCCAAACAAAACGTTACAGAACTTTCTAAACTTTTCTGAGTTAAATATCCAAGCGACACTTGGATAGGCCTGTTTGAGATTCGTCTTCTGAGCGCCAGAGAGATCCTTATACTTATTGACTGCGTTCAAAACCTAAAGTAGTGTTTTGATTACAAAAAAATTAAATTAAAATTAGTAAAATTTAATTGTTTCGTACCGATTCTTTCAGAGATCCACGAGGCAGTGGTTGTCCAGCGACAAAAATGGAATAGTAGTTGAGTGCTTCGAGGGACACCTGGAAAACGAGATTTTCCTAATTATGACGTCATAAATTCGCACTTTTCTTGCAAAGTCCAGTGCATCACCGTCAAGACTCGGCATCTTCTCATCGAGAGCCTGTTCGAGCCGGAGACTCAACACAATGGCCACGCCGTAGTGTCTTTGTGCTTTTCTTTTTAGATTCTCGAGAGCCTAAACACACGTTTCAGGATGAACAATGTAAATCGAAAATACCTCACGGCCCATAGTTGCATGGCAGTTCCAGTAAGCCCAACGACTGTGCGGAACTGACGCCATAAGTTGATCCAGACTGTTGTAGAGAATCATGTCTACTCCTGAGTTCAAGTTATTATCTTGGCCAGAAAATGCTACAGTACCTTGTCCATGATATCGATCGTCCTTTGGTTTCGAAGGCTTGACAGTTTCTCTCGATTTCCTGTAGTCGTGGATGATCAATCCCACAAAGCAGACAATCATTACTGCCGCCCAGAATCCCCTGGACAGCTTCCTATTCTGTTTATAATCCAGCTTGATCTTGCCAACTCTCTTAGACATTTGAGCCGGTTCAGAAATGTCGTCAGTAGTTTCATCCTCGTATAGTGCCTGAATGAAAAATTGAAATAACGGTTAGAATACGCATTTCGCTACCTTGTACGCACTGCTCTTCTTGCAATGAGGGCAAGTGACGTTTCCACTCGAATCAACCAGTTTCTCTACGCAAGGAAGGCAAGCAATGTGTCCGCAAAGGGCGAAAGCAGCGCGTTGAGGAGGATTCTCAGTGGAGCAGATACCACAACGACGATAGTAACGAAGGGCGAGGACTTCACTGCAAGAAGAAGGTGAAGATGTCACATCAAACGATTTCATAGCCTGCAGTAAATGTCATCCAACAGTTATTCCATCGTTATTCCATGACTGATAACTGACCTCTCCGCATCCTCTTCTCTCATGCGATCCACAAGCACATTCTTGTCTTCCTGCTCCACTTCGGAGATGAGGCACCAAGCAGAATGGATGGCTGAGCTGCATTTCTCCTTTAGCCTTCTGAAGCACGACTTTCCATCATCGTTGACGACAGTCTCGACTAGCGTCGTGAACTTGGTGGATTTGCGACAGAATGGGCAGTCCTGAATTATTATTGATTTCTTTCATCGTCCTCCCTCAATTGTAGATGAAAGTGGTAGAAAAAGGAGTACCTGCACTCCCTTCTCATCAGCCAGGTGCGTAGCGCACGCAAGGCAGAGTATGTGTCCACACTCGGCGAAGAATGCGCGCCGGAGGGGATTGTCGGCGGAGCAGATCTCGCAGCTGCGAGAGAAGCGGGTGAGATTGCCACTGGAATAATGACCATTCCGTCGCATGTATTTTATGTCAGCCTTCAAACTATTGGTAGTAATTGTTAAGGTTTTCAAATAAGTGAGAGAAGCGAGAAGCAATTTTACCTTTCAGCTCCCGCCTCTACCATATCGATTACGAAAGGCATTTCTTCGGGTTCGTCAAGGCTAATTTCCGCAAGCGATGGTTCAGTAGCCATACTGAAACAAGTCAATGCCTAGCGAAAACGATTAAAAACGGGCCTTCAAGTGAGCGAAATTCTTAGCTAAGTAGAGTGTGATCTCATCGGAACCAACCACTATGGACTCGTTTTTACTGCGGCAGCACCAGTTAAAGAGGATCAAGTGTACCCACTGGCTTTGCTGCGATAGACAGCATGCGAAAAAAATTCTACCCACTGGCTGAAATATGTGTAGGATTAATGATCTTCCAATGGCTTGTGAAAGGATTAATGATCTTCCAATGGCTTGGGAAAGCCGCGTACATTGATTCTCGTTTATCGAATTTTTGAAAAAAGAACACAAGACGCGGTAATCAATAAATATTGGAAAATTGCAGGTTATCTAAATTCCCAGTGATCATTCATGAAGTAGAATGATTTCCAGCATCTTCTTTCCCTGACGAGCTGAGCTTCTTTGATCGTCTAGTGACCCTTGTATTCCTCGATTCCATTTCGAAGCTGAAATTTATGTGCGAAAACCTGAGATGAATCTAAAAACATGAAAAAATGTGATGTCTTTTGAATCCGTACCATTGAAATGAAGTCTTCCGAGAAAAGCTCCTTTTTTGCTACCAGCAGTGCAAACGAATTCACGCAATCAAGAGCGATCTGCAAAAGTGGTTTGAACTTTAAAAAAACAATTTAAAGAAGGAGAAATATGAATATTTTCGTATCTAATCTAACAACCCAGTGTTATTACTATTGATAACCCGAGCAAAAATAGTGAAGCGCTCATGTTGATATCACAGCTCTTCTGAGAGATCGCATGTGGCCATTTACAAAATGTTCAAAGTGCTCCGATCAGCCTCAAATTTTGAGGGTTCATGCACCTATGGTCTAGTAACAAATCCCTGACTTGGATAGGCCGAGGTACCAAAAACACCCTAAACCCGGCGCTTGTAAGTTTCAAACTTCGAAAAATCATAACTTTCTTTAAAGTTGAGCTAGAAACTTCTGCAAAACCAAATGACCGCCTTGAAAAACTGAACAACTTTGCTGTTGAACACAAAACTGAGCAAAAAATAGGAACAACAATATTTTTGAAAAATCATTTTCTGGACCAGAAATTCACTTTTCCCCGAAATTTTTTTCACATGTTCCGATGAACTCTTTCCAGATTCGAAATCTACGTATTTTTCTGATCCAGGTCGTTTTTTTTGCAAAGCGATTCACCGTATATATGCCAAGTTCTATCGCCTTAAAGATCAATGTTTGAGCTCATATTGTCATTTTTTCGACGAAATCTTCACTGTGTGAACCAAATAATAGCGGTTCTGAGTGGTTTATGACGTTTTGAGTATCGGACATTCATAAAATGGAGTTTCCTCGCATTTAAAACTCGTTTCTGAAAAGTCGATTTTTTTGACCTTCGAAAAATATCGATTCTCGATTTCATGGTCTCGATTTCATGCAATCTCTCAGAAGACCTGTGTTATGATAAGTTATCATAAGATTCCATAAAACATTGATTGCAAAGCCGAGACTGTATGGATCAGGCTGAAATTTGGAGAGGATACACTCTTCGACTTGCCCTATCGCCCGACGATCTCGAAAAATCGATATTTTGCATGCGTCGCGGTCGCGCGTCGCGGATTTAAAGGGCCTTGAGGGGGCGGGGCTTAGCCAAAATATCCATTTTTTGGTATTTATAAGAAATGTCTATTTTTATTATTATTTAGCTGTTTCGTGTCATTTAAGTACAAAAAATCGTTCCCTTGAGCATTTGCCCATAAGCCCCGCCCCCTCAAGGCCCCCTAAACACGCGACGCGCGACCGCGACGCATGCAAAATTTCGATTTTTCGAGATCGTCGGTCGATAGGGCAAG
Source organism: Pristionchus maxplancki (assembly GCA_900490775.1). Taxonomy (NCBI): domain Eukaryota; kingdom Metazoa; phylum Nematoda; class Chromadorea; order Rhabditida; family Neodiplogasteridae; genus Pristionchus; species Pristionchus maxplancki. The sequence goes on from LS550519.1 coordinate 484,918, forward strand.
TCGAAGAGTGTATCCTCTCCAAATTTCAGCATGATCCATACAGTCTCGGCTTTGCAATCAATCTTTTATGGAATCTTATGATAACTTATCATAAGTTATGATAAACGGTTCACATTATGTCATTTTGACTGTAGTTGCCGCTTCGCATCCCTCCTTCTTTAAGATTGAATACATTTTTACCGTCTCGGCACGCTGAAGTGCTTCTTCTGACGATAATCCTTTTACGCCATTTGATTCGATCTTACGAACTATGTTCCTCGTAACGCTGTAGACGTCAGGACATGTCTTCTTGAGAGCTGTGAAAGCCTGAACGATAAATAAAGGTGAATAAATTCTAAGCAAAATATTACATCGTGTGCTGTAACGATTTCATGCTTCTCCCATCGATTCGTTTCTCGAATAACCCAGATAAAAAAGGACAAGCGCGAGCCTGAATCCGATGATTGATTGCAAAGTTTGATAAGTGACACGTACGCCATTCACGATTCGCCGGTCGGAACGCATCGTATTCTGTATAGAAATCGAGTCGACGAAGGTCGACGGGCGACGATGCTCCATAGTAATTGACCGTTATTGCGATCAGCCCAATCGCCAAGAGTGCTAGCACATTTGGTGCTATTTGCCTCGACTGCTTGCCCGACTTGATTCGGGCAACTTTGTTCACGATTTCCGCATCTAAGTTGTTGTAATCGCCAGATATTTCATCCTCGAACAATGACTTAATATTCAATTTAGCGTTGACTGGGTGGGTTAGATCAAACCTTGTATGCACTACTCTTCTGGCAAGATGGGCAAATGACATTTCCGCTGACATCCATTAGTTTTACAGCGCATGGAAGACATGTAATGTGACCACAAACAGTGTAAGCCGCTCGACGTTCCGGATTTTCAGAAGTGCAGACAACACAACGACGCGAGTATCTAATGCCGAGAGCCTCACTACAAAATCTCAAGTCTCGAGGAATAAAATTGGTACTCACTTTTCAACATTTTCTCTCCTCATTCGCTCCAACGCTTCCATCTTTCCTTCCACTTTCACTTCGGATTCCATCTTCCAGAACGAGTGAAAGAATGTGCAGACCTTGTGTTGCGATCGCGCAAGAATCGTGAAAATGTTGTCGATCTCATCTTCGATCAAAGCCATGAAGCTGGTCGGGGTTCGGCAGTACGGGCAGGGCTGCAATTGATTATTCGTATTTGATCGGCAAACTATCTCTGACCTGCTTTCCCAATTCATCAGATAATTGGATAGCGCAAGCCAAGCACACGACGTGTCCGCACTCGATGAAGAAGGCTCGCCGCAGTGGATTGTCGGCGGAGCAAATCTCGCAGCAGCGGGAGTAGTGAATGGCGAGCACTGCACTGCAAAGGCAAATAGTGAAGGCAAGATGCAACCAATCACTAATCGTCACGAGAATAATGCTCTGCAATGTACATATTATACTAAAAGAGAAGCAGATCTCGCAGCAGCGAAAGTAGCGGGTACTGGGATTGTCAAATGTTGTGGACGTGTTCCCCAGAAAAGTCTCTATCCATCCCCGCCCACCAACCCTGCGATAGCCCTATTTCAAGAATGTAAGAAAGTCAATCATTCTTTCGGGGAACTCTAAAAGTATCAGCAGTTTGATCCTGCATCGATTCCCGATCTAAGTTGAGCTTACCTATTCATATCGTCCTCTCCCGTGTCAATAATTAACTCCTCCTGACGCAATTCGAAAGGATTGATATCCTCAGGCTCAATGGTCATACTGAAGAGTTAAAAGTAACCAAGAATGCGGCCAACAAATAACGCCGAATGAGAATTGGAATGAATTGTAATTGTGGAGACCTTTTTGACATTATTGCGGACGGTGCCGTTGAATCAGTATTGCCACTGGCCTAGCTGCGAAAGAAAGAATCGAGAGGGAAAAGAAGTATGCCCGTAGGCTGAATTATGTGTAGGCTTGTGTCAGGGAACCTTGAGATGGAAAAGGAAAATTGCGTAAAACAGATTTATTGTGCGTGTTTGTAAAAATAAAATAATAACACAGCGCTTTGGAAAAGAGATCATGACGTGGTACTCAATCAATATTGGAACTTTGCAGGTTATTGTAATTCGCGAAACAACGCCTCCACGCGCTCCCGATCAGCGAACAAGTAATGGAATGACCCCTTGTATTTCGTTTTTCTGACGAGCCAAACCGATTTTTGGCTTGACGATAGCTCCTTGTATTTCTCGATACCACACCGAACCTAAAATGAGACATACGAAAAAATGAAATATTACGCTGAATCCTTACCGTGGATATGAGTTCTTCTCGAAAAAGTGCCTTCCCTGTGACCGCCATAGCATAGTCATTCAGAGCTTCCATAGCAAACTACAAAAAAAGTGACGTGAAAGAAGATTTAATAAATTTTCACCCTCTCGGCAAGGGCCTCTGCTTCTTCTGAAGTCGCTTTCAAATATTCGTCGCTTTCAAAATCCGCCTTGAGTATGCGAATTATCTTCCTCGTAACAATGTAGATGTCGCCGAAAGTTTTTTCGAGAGCTTCGAAAGCCTGAACAAATAACCAAATTGACAATAGATACACACAAACAAAATATTACATTTTGTTCTGTAACGATTTCCTGTTTCTCCCATCGATCCGTATGCTGACGAACCCAGATGAAAACGTTCAGAGTCGAGCCTGATTCCAATAATTGTATTCAAAAATTGGAAAATAATTTCGACGTACTCCATTCAGCATACAATCGATACGAATCTGTGTTTGCATCGACCGATTCCTCCAGTGACTCAAGGTATCTGGAGTAGTCGGTTGGGCGGGCGTCGGCGGGCGTCGATGATGCACCATAGTAATTGACGGTTATTGCGATCAGCCCAATCGCCAACAGCGCAAGCGCGCAGCTCCGTGCTGAAACTAAGCTCTTCGGTCGACGGGCCGTATCGAATCTGGCAACTTGATTCAAGATTTCGATCTCTACGAAGACTTGTTCATCGAATAGTTCATCTTCGAACAGCGCCTTAAGGATAAATTTATTGATGATTGAGTGGGCTAGATCAAACCTTGTATGCACTACTCTTCTGGCAAGTTGGACAATGAACATTTCCCGCTGGATCAACCAGCGTATTAGCGCATGGAAGACAGGAAATGTGACCACAAAGCGAGAAAGCCACGCGTCGATCAGGATTTTCAGTAGGGCAGACATCACAACGACGCGAGTATCGAATGCCGAGTGCCTCACTGCAAAATCTCAAGTCACAAGAAATAAAATTGGTACTCACTTTTCAACGTTTTCTCTCCTCATTCGCTCCAACGCTTCCTTCTTTCCCTCCACTTTCACGTCGGATTCCATCGTCCAGAACGAGTTAAAGAATGTGCAGACCTTGTGTTGAGATCGCGCAAGAATCGTGAACATGTTGTCGATCCTCTCTTCGATCAAAGCCGTGAAGCTTGTCGGGGTTCGGCAGTAGGGACAGGGCTGCAATTTTTGGCACTTTTCACAAGAGGAATGGTTGAGTTTCACTCATGCTCGATATGAGACCGGTGTAGGATGGATGATAGTCCCTATTGACCGGCAAACATTCTCTGACCTGCTTTCCCAATTCATCAGATAATTGGATCGCGCATGCGAGGCAGACGACGTGGCCGCACTCGTTGAAAAACGCGCGACGAGCGGGATTCTCGGCTGAACAGATCTCGCAGCAGCGAGAATAGGAGATGACGGGAATTGCACTGTAATTTTTTAGCCAATGATAAATGGAGTCTTTATTCTAACCTTTCGCGCTGCTTCTGATGAACTTCCGACAAGACCATCTCTTCAGGCCACGTTGTGGCCATGCTCAGAAGGACTCGAAGTAGACTAACCAAGTAAGGAGATTGTTTGAAAGGACGCATGAAAATCGAAGAACACCACAGGGTTGGCCTTCTTACTGTACAGCTCGCCCAGTGGCGTCTCTCGACTATAAGCGTGAAGAAAAAACTCTTCTTTTTTTGTTTGTTGATGTCATTTTGTTGACATTTTTTCCTGAATATGAGACCCTGATACTTTTAGAATTCGAAATGATGGCTCGCAGTCGATCGAACCGCGCGTCTGATGATGATGATGATGACAAGCAGCGAGAACGCTCCAGGAGCATTTCTGATCCTTTCGAATCCCCTTCCTTCTCTCAGCTTGAAAGTTTACCTAGTGAACTCGTGTGCGAAATCATCGAATACGCGCCGGAGTCTGTTTCACATCTAAGATTGGTAAGTGATAGTTAATTCGATGTGATCGATGATCAATAACCTTTTGTTTGTGATTCAGGTATCAACAGCGATGAAATGGCACGTGGACCAGTTCGCACTCAAACCAACGTCAGCTATGCTCGTGAACGGACTAGAAGTATTTGAAATTTCAACGGTGATAAATAAAAAACAAAAATAATTTCAAAGGTCAATTAATTTCCAGAACAGCTCGTTTTCTGTTATGATTAATATGAAAGCTGAAAACAACTGGAAATTGTTGAAAATACGTTTGCGCCTTCGGGGACCGCCATTGGGGTTGCTTGAACGAATAAATTGCAGTAGAATCAGTATCAAGGAATGGAACGAAGATGTATGTCCTCCCACATTATCTTTAGGGCTAAATCTTTGACAAGTTTTTTTTTTAAAACCGAATTGTAGTGCTTCGGGATTCCCTTCAGTCCTAGCAATGACAGCGATAACATTCTGGAATACCTTCGAGAGTGTATGGGGAAACGAATCGGAGGAGTTACTGTAGGCAAAAGTGCTGATCGGGTAGAGTGTGAAATCGCTTCAAAGTTGTTCCAAGGAAAACAGTTCCACAAGCTCTTTGTTGAAATGAGAACGCTTACTGAAATTGATTTGTGAGTAAATGATTACCGTTTTATGATTATTTCTGAACATTCTAGAACATATATTATGGAAGTAATCAGGCTTCACAAAGTAGATGACTTCTTCATGTTTATTGGCCACGTTAGTATTTCAAATCCAGGTGATTAAGCTTCCAAAGTACTATCATTCTATTATAACTTCCATCCTCAGTCTTTTGTTTTAAGTTGAGGCAATTCTCGATATATCGACCCACGTTCGGACTCTTCAAATTCATCAGCTTTCCTCAAGAAATCATTGGTTCAATGTTCCGAATGTTCGATGGGATCACATTATTCTGGAAATGTTTAGAAGAAAAATTGACACACTCAAAATTATTAATTTCTTTCACTCCGATTACCTTTCTACAAGAGGTGTTAATTTCCTCCTAGATGTGAGGCTTTCATTTCGTTTATTTTTTCCTAGATTTCTAAGTCATCATCACCTTGACTAATCATGAACAAATTCAGCATTTACCACAGCTTGACAAGAAGATTTGGATGGATATTTCGTGCAAAATAGACAATTCTGAACTTCGTCGGTTTGACTATGTTCTGAATGAACACCAAGTGGAAAGTGAGTTTCATCTACATCAATTTATAATACAGTATATCATTTAGCCGCCATGAATACCTTGATGATAAAACACACTACAAGAGTAGGAGAGCGGTATTGAAATTCCGACTATTCATCTAAAGCATCATGTTCATTGTCGATTCAGCATATTAATTTAAGATCGTTTTTTCATTATTCTATTTCAATAAACTATTTTTGCCGATATTGAGTGACTGATCAATAGCCCGACTGAAGTTAGTCCAAGCTACAATATAAACATCTATTCTATCTCTTTCGTTTTCTCATTTCCCCACCCCGAAACCTCCCTCCATTTCGGGAAATGTTATTTTTTTTGTATAAATGTTTAACCTACAATTCGAGGAACTGCAGGAAAACAGGCAATATGGAGCAAGGAACTTTGAAAAATTATGGGATCATAGCAAAGGCGCATTCAACACATGTGAGTGTCCTTTTTGCAGTCATTACTTCTCGCTCAGGCGCGCCCAGTGGTGTCGCTCTCTCTCTCTGACAGACGCGTGAAAGAATGGCGCGTATTGTTAATCATAACTCTCTTTTGTGTGAATCTTCTCGTTCTCTACCCCAGGAATTTACAAGAATCAATAAAATCTCTAGATGGCGACTCGCAAGCGCGGATTGGAAGGCGACGAAAATGTGCAGCCGAAGCGCTCGAATTGCTTGCCCGATCTCTTCGTTTCATCGTCTCAGTCTCTGTCTGCATTCGAAAAAATTCCAAGCGAACTGATGTGGAAAATCGTCGAATACTCACCGGATTATGTTCCAGATCTCAGACTGGTCAGTTTAGTTTGTTGCTCGCCGACAATTTACGATTTAGACCTCTAAACGACTGAAATATCACGTGGACCAATACGCACTCCAGCCATCGCCTCTCACGCTCGTAGAATCGTTGAACATATACGATCAGACTTACGTAATCAAATATAAAATTTCATAATAAACTATTTGTTATTTTCCAGAAAAACGGTTCAACAGCCCTTCAAATTTCCATGACATCCAATCACAACTGGAAGGTGTTCAGACTACCGTCAAGCGGGTGCAAAACGATACACCCACGCTATTTTGCGCTATTTTAGCGTGAAATCGACTAAGGGCTGGCAAATCCGTCAGTGTTGATAAAAAGTCGCCATTTTTGGAGTATAAGCCCTCGAGGTGATTACCTAAAATGTGTTTTCTTAGTTTTTTGATAGGGCTCTTCTAAACCCTAGAACTCGGGTACGGT
>LS550519.1:527987-545598 GCA_900490775.1 Pristionchus maxplancki
GTGTAAAAAGTGAAAGTTTTGATCACGTGGAGTTGTTTGGCAACTCGCACGGCCATTTTGGTTGAGTTAGCGCTGAAAACGGCGCGAAAAACGGATTTCGTCATATTGCGTAGTGATGATGAAATTCATATAATTTTGAAAGTTTTGCTCACGAGGATTCTTTTGGTTCATCGCTCGAGTGATTTGGTCAAGTTAGCGCTGAAAACGGCGTGAAAAACGGGTTATTGCATAGGGATGACGCAAGATGACGTAATGATGACGAAATAGGTATTGATTTTTTAAGTGTAACTTTTCATGACAAGTCGATTGGTACCGGTCCTGGGTCTGTACGACGACGTTAAAGTGGTTTTCCAGGCATTTTTTTGGAGCGTGACAGACAAACAAACAGACAAACAAACAAACAAACAGACGGACAGACAGACGTAATCATTTTATACTTTTAGAGGAGCGGCAGAATTGTCGGTCCATTGGGTGTTGGTTCGCGATTGGTCTCTGACCTCTCTAATGCTGCTAACCGACTTACGGAGGGGATTTCCCTGACTTTGTGATCTCTGAGATTCATCCTCCAAGGAGGAAATGCACCAGCAAAGGGACGCTGTAGCCTAAATCGAGGTGCTTACGTAAAATGCTCAAGTGATCTGTGTTCAGTAGAGCCGCATCTGTCATAAACCTGGTTTATTTCAGCATCGACGTTGCGTTCCACTGACAAAGCGGAAGTTTTTCGCGAATGAGCGAACCGCAGGTTACAGTTTTTCTAACCTGGAACTGTTCCTGTCCAAGGGGATGAAAAATCGTTACGATCGTTCCCGATTTTATGCTAAACTAGATAAGAGAAAAGAGAAAATCGGTGGATTTGCTCAACCACTCCAAGCTAATGGTTCGTCGTCACAATCTTTTGCAATCTGCGTTTTCCAGGAATCGCGAGGATTTGTTCCATTAGCAGAACTGTGTAATCCCGGATGTTTGATACGTTCTGCAGCAAGATTTATGTGCAGAGAAACGACGGAACCGATTCGGATGCAGTTTTTGATGCAGGAGATCTGTGGTGGTCTTCGAGCAACTCCCTCACTGCATATTTGACGTTGAATTTAGTTGAGCACCATCGAGGCGAATTCGACACTTGTGGAGCTCCTCGGTTTCACGTAGTCAAGTTTCACACGTTGTTGAAATGAGGCTGGTTAATGGATAGCTGCGAAACACTTAGACACTCTTCCGCGGGAAAACACAAGTACCGTTCTAGTTCAATATCACACATGCAAGCACAGCACATCACGCACATTCATGCAATTCGACTACGAACTATCTACGATAGTTCCAGTGCCAGGCACGGAAGTGTTCGATCATGGACGATCTCCGATAACAGCATGACTTAGTCGGGATTTCGCACCTGTTCCATCTGAAAATGAATTTAATTTCCGGTTGTTTTCCTCCGTTTCGGCAGCGGAGATGCGGCTTTGCACAAACATCGAAACCGTTTGCCCGATTAGTGTTTCGAATATAGACGAGCGTAGGTTGTGATGAGCTCATGGATTGGTGCAGCATCAGTGGCGAATGAGAGACGGATCTCTGTTCTGAATGCGTCACCCCATCACGAGGAGCCATCGGGGATCTCCAGTCACTGATCTCTGTCGGCAGCGAAATCGGTCGCCCTGTGCACAGAGTGTTTCGCATACAGCCATGGTGTAACGGATTGGAGAGGGATAAAATGGGACCAAATGTTCCCTCGCCAGTCAGAGAAGAGAGACCACTCAGAGTGAGGAGACCACCACAATCATGTAGGGCGATAGGAGATCCTCCGCTCACTCACTCACTGATCTCTGAAAACGAGAGACCACATGAAGAGACCCTTCCAATCATAAGGAGCGATCTGAGCGGTGGGAGATATAGGAGATCCTCCGCTCTCGGATCTCTGTCATCGTCAAGAAGCCTGCGTAAGAGATGGGGCTGATCTCAACCTTCCCGAGGAGATAAACCCGTTCCCGATAGTTGATGAAGGCAAAAACAAGAAGCGGATTGTCGAATACGCAAAGCTACATTTTTCTCGAATGAATACGTCGATTTGGATACGGAATGGAAAGAAATATATTGCGTTCCTAGCGATCGCTCAAAATGCAATGTTTTCTGACGCATTCCATTGCGGGTTGTAGCCGTCGTTTTTGTAACAAGCTCAATTATCACTTCGGTGAGGTGTTTGCATCACTTCCTGGGTACGGAGACGTTCAAAGAGTAACATGAACGTTTCCTACTTTCTCAGGAGCACGCGTTGGTCAGAGTGGGATGCTCAGACTTGCTGACGAAAAAGAGGACTTACTCATCCTATTCCTTCGCTGAATTGCGAAGCACTATGAACCGTTCCAGTCTGCTCTTCGGTTCGCTGTAGTGCGATCCTCTTTACCTAGCGCTTCTTGCTTACCTCAACGCCACCTCGGGATTCACTCCTTCCTTCACATTTCCCTTCATTCATTTCGAGAAGATGCAGTTCTGTTTTGAATCTCGGTGCAAAATCGTGAGAAAATATTTGCTGTTTCGACCCCTCAATATCCACACTCACCATTTAAATTGTAATGGTTTCTTCTCTGCTCCCTCGCACCAAACATCTTTCTGAAGCCTGCGTAAGAGTAGCTCATCCCAACCATCCTGTGGGTGGTCTAAACCCGTTCCAGGCTAGATATGCCGCGGCAAGCCCATGTTTTGACGTATTGCCAAAGAAGCTCCGGATTTTCGGATACGATTCGCTACATTTTATCAACATCAGATGGTTAGAAAAAAACAGCTCGAATCTATTTCGATCCTGCTGAGTAAAAATGACGCTGCTCACTTTCCTAATCAACTTGATCGGAGTCATCCAAATTCTCAGAATTCTCCACGTTAACCGTTCCAGCATCGTCTTTGATTCCCGAGCGATGGTTCTTGATAGTATCATCATCTCATCTTCACCTGAAGTTACTTTTCGCCCTAGCTCTCCTTGCCTGTTTGACTTGTGAATTTTCGATGAGTTGAGACACAGTTGTGACTTCCTCCCACTCTTCTCCCACATAAATTGCGCTGCAGTCTCGAAGTATCTTAGCTATAGCTATCTAGACACCCATCTATCTTTCCTGTCATCCACCTTCTCTCTTCGTCATTTTCGCTACAAATGTCTACAAATATACCACAGATCCCGATCAATACGCATTTTATCAATTTCTCATCATAATCATTCCCATGTAATGAGGAAATTCTCAACATTAGATCTAAAATTCATAAAGCTCCCGAGTGCACTAATCAAACGCTAATTAGAAGTTAAGCCTAAGATCCTGAACATGTCCGGTCAACCGGAAACGTTGATTCGAAATCCACCAAGGACCAAGGATCTCTAATCTTGTCATCTTCGGCTTCCTGGTTCTCATGCTTGGACTTTCTGCACTTTTCGTTACATTCGATACTATGCGTGGAGAAACCTACATTTTGTAGCTATGCTTCTTTCCCTCAGACGCCGAAAGACTATTCAGAATGGAGAGAGTAGCGCGGCAAGGGGGCTAAGCGTGCGTGAAGTGATGGTGGGCTGGGGGGCTTTCCCGGGGATTTCGACGACTTGTGACGACAATGGTGGGGTCAGCGAGGTCTCCCACGGGCCAGACGTTGTCTGGGTCTCTCCATTTCACACGTTCTCTCGTCACCCTGGCCCATGAGGGAGCGCTCCGAATGGAGAGAGTGCTTCATTATTCTGAAAGCCCCAAACTAGACCGGCCACTTGCAAGGGAGTGTCGTATATGGGGACTACCTCTATTGGTTTCCCTTTAGCGCGACAAGTCTATCGTCGACTAGTTTGTAGTGCAATTCAGTAGACTCTGCACTACACAATTTCGTCGATTGAGTGAAGGAAGTCAAGGAACTAAGTATTAGCTAGTTTGCCGGTTGTTCGCTTCCGCAATGGTGATCATTGCGTTTCATTATGTTTATTTCCCACCACAATCTGCCGCTCGATCTCATACAATCTACATGGTAGATCGGCACGTGAATAGCGTAATTTGTCCCCCTGTTTTCTTCCGTTCTTCCGTTTTTCCACACTTTGCCTTACTGTGAAGACCATCTAGGTTATCTACGTGTTTTCGTCCATATTTCACCCTAGTCGCCACATTTGGCCTTGCTAAGAAGACCATCCAGGTCATCTTCCCCCGTATTTACACCCCAATTCGCTACTTTGCACTGTGTTTCTCGCCTGATGCGATCGGCAAGTCTAGGCCATTGCTCAGAGATCCATCTCTGTCGCTCGATCAAAGTGCGGACAAGAAATGGTAGACTCTCCTCTACGTCAAGGCTATCTAAACTTCTCTGATTGGAGATTGACTGAAGGCACATTAGGGTTTTCGAGTTGCCTTGTTCAGAGATCCAATCTCGGTGCTCAATTAAAGTGGGAATAATAACATTAGTTTCTCCTAATTTGCACGCTCACATTTTTGTGACTCACCTGTCAGAGATTTTAAGGAATGAAGAGACAGGTATTCCGAATTCGAATGCTCAGAGATACCTCCTTGTCCTTCCCGAGTTCCATCTCTGCAATACCCCATTCTGACGCTTGTAGTTTCCGCACAGTTGAGTAGCAAACGGCTATGAATATTCGCGCTGCTCGCTCTATTTCTTGCGCCCATGACAGGAAAACAAAGTGTTTGACAGAGCTGATGGAACACTACATGTCTGAGTTGTTTGGCTAAGAGTCTCCCTAGACTCTACCAATTCTAGTAATCGGCAATTTCTCAGAGATCCACCCTTCTGTCTCGGGTCTGATGCGAATGTGTTGATTTGCCTCAGTTCTCTGAGGAAGTAGTCTCACTAACGTGTGTCTACTCTAATCGCCTAGCAAAGTCGTATGAAGAAGAAGGTGGAACATATAACGCAAATGTCAGAGATCTACCGATGATTGCAATAACCTTGAAGAGTACATGAGATAGCATCATGACAATGACACTCGCTGGTCATACACCATCGACCTACAAGGAAATGACAAATAGTACAATGAGAGCAAACCGTGCTGCTTTCCACATTAGCTCTCGTAGTCTTCGGCCTGGTCATCTTACGGCACTGAATAAGTCCCCTTAGAACTTTCTTTCTTCTCAATGTCTGGTCATACACCATTGGCTACGCGGAATTGGCAAATTGGTTGGTAGTTAGGTCGCAGAACCTTCAAAATGGTGCTTGACGAGGTTTCTTAGTGAGCCGTACTGACCTTAGCGTGACGTTTGCTATGGTTCGTTCCAATAGTACAGAGGCAATGTCGCGGAACGCTTAGGTTCGTCTCATTCCGCACTGGCAGTTCCCTCAATGCATTCGCACGCTGTCTTGTCTCCCTGTCTCGCAGGGAAGATTCTCGCGCGGTCAGAGCCGTCCGTCACCCTCCTTGATTGCTCTCATTTCCTCCCTCCTGTCCATCTCTCTGTTTCACATGTCCGGCCACTGACGGATCGCCCTCGAAAATAGGCCCGTCCTTAGCCTTCTCTCCTTTAAAATCCAGGGATAGCCAGTAATCCGTCTTCCGGAAGACGTTGAAACCTAGGGCGTGTGACCTCAGGATGACTCATCGCGTCTGAATTCGAAATGGATGCGGATGAATCAGCCTGGCCGCGATTTCAGATCCCTTCGTTTCGATACTCTAGCTTTCAATTCCTTCCAATCTCATTCCCGTCCCAATTATCGAATCATCTACACATTTCCCCGTAGTTCTGATGGAATTATGGAAGGCCGAAGGCCGCTCGTTCACGAGCTGGGAGTGACAGAATTTGCATTTATGGATAGAGAGTGCCCAATGAAGGAAACCTGCAAGAAGAAGCGGGATAATTCGCCCTTAGATTCAGGGAATTGCTATTTATTGCGATATTCCCTTCATCAGTAAACGGCAACAAATTGATGCACTACCGCCGCTGATTTGCACTCGAAATGAGGCAGGAGATTGCGCTGGAAGTTGAGTAATCTATACTAGAAGGAGGTTTGAGCTCTGAACTGGCACCGTAACCTAATGTTCGAAACATTCTTGGCAAACAACGGCGAATTATTGTCTGATGCGGTAATTAGTGCACTGTGGCAAATAATATGCAGTGAAACTAATAAGAAGTTTGCATGCCCTTCTCGACCTTCCTCATAACATCATGCAGGAAATCAGAAACTCTAGAAGTGAATGTTCGAACAATGCCGGGACGTGTGATATAATTACACGTGGCTCGAGCGCTTAGCTGCCCATTCCATTACGTTGCGGAAAACAATTCCGAGTCGGGTAATGCAGACGATAATAGCTTGGAAAGCTTTGTAGGTGTGGAAAACTTCAGCATGCTAGGTAGAGAGGCATTGTAACCGCTGCTATTATAACGTTCATATTCATCCATCTATCTCCCGCCACCATCATTTTCTCATTTCCGTTCCCAATCGCGCCTCATTATGAATCCACGGGGCTTCATTTCCGAATTATCGCGGGCGCCTAATATTGGCGCTTATCAGGTTACATTACGTGACTAATGGGTCTGGAGTTCTGAACCACTCACAGATCTGTACAAACCTACACAATACTGGACATTAGTAGTGTTTTGTATAATTTGAAGCAGTAGACTCTTCCAGATCTCTACCTAAAGAGAACCCAAGCCATGTTCCGCTACTTCTAGTGTAGTCTCTCAGTTGCAGCCCCCAATTAGCCCACCTATCTGCGCATGACACATGAGCAACGCTCTGCAACCCACGCGCTGTGCAATAACGAGGTCCGAGGGCTAACAGGGCCAACTAGAGGATTGGGCCACTCGCCTCGATCATGCTTTCTTGTGCCCGACGTGATAAGCGCGTCGTCCTCCCCCTCTGTTCACTCTATCAGGGCAGTACCCGTTCGCTCATCCCTCTGACCGGTGAGAGATAGTGTATAGTCAAGAGATACTGCCTTTGGTGATCTTCAAGGTAGTACTCGCGTAATTGGCAGGTAGCGGATTGTGATCTGTAAAGGCAGCCATTAGTCCCACGACGAGATGACCGGGAAGGGGCGGTTCGATGACTCTATACGATGATGAGATGATCTAAAATCCGATTCCCGGTTCTACGTCCGGGTTTGAGACCAGGTCATTATCCTATGCGGTGATTAGCTTGACAGGGATGTTTTCTGACCGGTCATAGATCCGCATCCATATCAAACACGCATAGACAGACGTTTTCTATAGTAACAGAGTTTCGAAACTGAATAGAAGTCTGGGCGCATCTTATGACTTCTGCCTATGTGTCCCCATTGTGATTCAATGATCAGAAAGACATCGCGTGATAGAATGATAATAGGAAGGTCTCCGTTACTTTGAATAGCTAATTATCAGATTATCAGGATGAATATGAAAAGCCTTCTCAGAAGTATCATTGTTAAGATAATCAGGATAAAGGAATAGTCACAGAGATGTGATAGTCTGTAGTTCTTTGAATCATCCTATCAGAGTTAGTAATCCGCTCTTGCTAACCAGTCACCTTCATGGTACGGCGGAATTAGAGTACTCGAATGAACATTTATTCTCATGCAGATGCACTGTTCGCCGGTTGCTAAAAGCTCGTACTATACCTATTTGAGATCTCCCAGTTGTCGATGTGCCCGCTTCATGACTTGCCCTTGATTGTGAATTTGGGCAGGATTCGTACGCAGTCCGAACACCACAATTCGCTTGTTATTCTCCCCAAAATACCAATCCTGCGTAGCCGAATCACATGTCGCCTTTTCCTCCAATCATGTCCCTCCACCAGCCACGTACTTGAAATTGTTGAATTTGGGCAAGACTCGAGTGGATTCTTCATGTCGACCGTTCGGACATCACAATTCGCTTGTTATTCTCCCCAAAATATCAATCCTGCGTATCCAATCACATGTCTCCCGATTCCCCGCAATCGTGTCCCCGGATTAGCCTTCCGCTGATGAGATTCCTGTTTATCATTTGCCCCCATGTGCCCCTTCCAAACATCTCAAGACGACATTTGCCCGCTGGCCACAAATCTGCCCCATTCGACGTAGCATGGCTTCTCATTCCCCCTTCCCCTCCATCTTCATTTCTTCTTCCCGAAGGGGGCGGAGTCTCGCCGAGATCCTCAACGGCTCCTATCTCCCACCCCATCTCACACTCCCCCTTCCCCTGACACTCGACTATAGCTTAGCCGCGCCGACCGGTCCTCTTCAAGTTCTCGAACCTATTCCGTCTAGGTTTCAAAGTTGGCAACTTCATTCATGATTGTCTCCATCCACCACTTCTTCATTACTCCCCAGCACCACTCCCGCTGCCTAGTTCCGTTTCTTGCCTCATGCTGCGCGGCTACAAATCTGCTTGTATCCTGGCAGCTTGGCCGAGTACAATTCTCTCCACTGGCTTCTCTTCATAAACACCCACTTTTCTTGCTTGAAAAGCGCTATTTCTGCTCCATCTCACCTTGCCAATTTATGCGCATTCTCGTATAGGATCTTCGTTTCCGCGGTATTTATAGGCTTTCGATATACTAATTTCGAATATTTCAGCACGCAATGCAATCACTGTGGATGCTGGATGCCGGCATGCCGGCTGGACTGAGCCCTCTGAAGTTGGCCTGGCTCTTCGGGTCACTAATCGCGGCTGGTCTCGCCCTCAACTTTCTCGTCATTTACAAGACCCTCAGACTGGCGAGGAAAGACCCGGATCAGGTGTGTTTCGCAGCTTTTTCCACTAAGAATCCATCAAATCCCGATCGATGAAGCGCGCGCTTTAATCTAGGCGAAGCGCGAATCCTCAAGTCCGTCTTACTTATTAGCACGTAGCGAGCGATTAGTCTACACTCCCACACAAATGCACACATGTTTCGCAGCACCGATTATCGAGTTAATGTCTGATGCATCATGTATCCGGTGTTTGGATGTTTGCTAGTTACGATCTCTATCCTATGGTCCGTGCTGTACCCCGCATTGCGGCGCAATAGGTGTCTCATATCTCTAGAGGGAATCGAATTCTCGCGCCGGCTGATAGCCTGGGTTCGCTGGCCAGTTGAATTCACTCGCGAAATAGAGGCCGATATCACTTACATACGCGCGTTGCAAAGGTGTCCCGGGGGCTTCTCAAGCCCCCTCAAAGGATGGATGACCGGAAGGTCCTCGCAAACACGACGTCAGGGGAATCACGATTGGGTGCGGGAAAAGGATATTGTGCGTCACTTGATGGGGGCACAAACAGACATAACATCCTGATCAGTCTGAGGGCTGATCAGTCTACCGTAAATCAAGTTACCGCACCCCATACCTATAGTACCCTGAAGATACCATAGTCTACCGTACTCGCAGCTACTATCACCCAAAGCTACCGCACCCCAAGCTACCGTACCCTCAACCAACCGTAAACTGACTTCATTCCAGTTCAAGAACGGCACGGGCGTGTATCTCTTCATCATGGCTTTTGCCGATGTCTTCTCCCTCCTTTCCATCTTCACGCACATGACCATCTCCCACGTCGTGCACCTCCTCCCACTCTCATGGGCCTCGCTCGCCTGCAAGGTACGGTAATACATCGACTACCGTATCCTACCGTACCCTCCCATCTATCACCAACTGACTTTCTTGCAGGTCTTCGTGTTCATCTCGCGCGCCGCCTACATGCAGTCGGCGTACTGCTGGTTGTTCATGTCCGGGTTACGGTACCTGGCAGCATGCCAGCCGCTGCTGTACTCGACCGTGTGGAGGAGTCCCGCAGCGCCCCTCGCTACCGTACTCTGCGTGAGTACGGTAATCAACCTGCATATCTTTGGGAGCGTCTTCGCCGATGTGGACATGGGCTGCGTCAAGCTCGACGATGTGAGTATCGATTTTTCTGGGTTACGGTAGAAGTATCGATTTCTGATTTTATTTATCGATTTTCAGTCGATGACGACGATCTACTCCCTTGCTGATGCCCTGGCCTCTTATCTGCTTCCGTCGGCGCTGATTTTCGTCATGGACATCAAGTGAGCGTTTTCGTATTATTTTCTACAACTTGGATCCCAATAACTGGAATTAGCATTAGTTCTACAATTTCTGCACTCAATGAAACATATTCAGAGTGCTGTGCTCTCGCACCCGAAGGAAGTCCAGCGACCCCCTTCTCCAGATTGTCTTCCACAAACTCGATGAGGAAACGGAGAAGGTAGGTCACCAGACTGGTCCGTCGATCGATAATCTATTGGTTCCTTGGTACCCTGTAGTAGATGCACCCAGAGCTTCCGCGTCTGTCGGCCCAATCATTTCGAAATTCCGTCCTCGTCTAGGAATCAGCTTCAATTTCTTAATCCCCGCTCTCACAAACTAGAGATCTGTGATGAGGAATCCATTGGAGGATAGAGAGTAGCCCCGGAACAAGATACGATGAGGCTATTTCTGATGTCGCCCAATCCAATAATCCGAGCGGCTCATTTGCACATTGGCAAAGGCCACGAGAAGCCTGAAGTAGTGACGCGGTAGTGGAACTTGAGAAGAGGAAAAAATGACTGGGATTTGGTTTCGCTTGACTATTTCAAGGCTATTTTTACTGCAACCTCCAAAAAATCGATCAAATTTACCTGCAATTTTCTCATTTCAGAAGCGCGCCTCGAATATGAAGCGGTTCATGATCATCACCCTCGCATCGCTTTTCATCTCCGCTCCCGACGCGATTATCAGAGCACTTCGATCGATAATCCCCTCTGAAGATCTCCAGATGCCCGTCTCCGTCTTCCTCATTGGACAAGCCCTCTACTTCTTCAAGGTGAGAGCTCATTTTGATAAGATTCCGGCTTTGTTCCATTTCCTGAATAAAAATAGTCGAGATTCTATCTATTTACACAGCATTCTACCCCTACAGAAAAGGGGTGATCACTTTACATGTCGAACTGCAAATTCGAAACTTGACAGAATGCTGAAACATATCGCAATTCTCATTCTGAACAAGGGGATTAATTTTTGAATTTTCCCGCGTTGCCGTATTCGCGATATGTTTCAGAGATGTCTCAAATTGCGATGGTGTTTTGCAGTTCGATTACGGTAACGCGGGAAAAGTCAAAAATTAATCCCCTTGTTCACCCTTATCTGGAGAGAACAAAGGGGGTCAGAACGCTGTGTTTATGACCAGCGAAGTTAGTTGCCTTACCTTTTTTTCGGACAGGAACGCGGGTTCCTCATCCAAATCTCTAGGTTGGACTCTCTAGCTCCTCTGGACTTAGCTGAATAAATTCTCCCCAACTAGTGCACCACTCCTTTTTCGGGCAGCGCAACCAAGGGCTTCTTTCGATTATCCTCGGGATTTTTTTCTCATCTCCCTCGATAGCGCCACGCGCTTCAATTATCCAATCAGCGAGATTGCATTGGGGAGTAGTTGCATGAAGATAATCTGGGACTACAAATATCGATCCTAAATTATCTATATCCAGGCATCCTTCAACGCGTTCTACCTGACGTCGTACGTCTTCGACCGCAACGTGCTCTCGAAGACGTCATCGTCAAGGCAGCTATCGATTTCCGCCCGAAGACTCGAGGAATCGCCCAATATCATCACTCGCGAAAGGAGCCATACCGTCTCGTACAGAGCCACGACCCCTGTGCCGCTCCTGACGAGAAATTCTTCTTGCATTCTGCTCGATCAGTGCGAATCACCCGATAATTGGCTGTAAATTTCCCCATTTCTCCTGTTTTACCTCATAGTTTACGTCGTATGCCCGTAGTCTTAGTTGTCCTCCATTGTTATATTTTGGACCGTGATCTACTCTTTTCTACAAGTATTAACCTACTCGATCTCAAAGTATTTGTTGCTGCTAACGTGTGTGCATTGTTGTTATTGCTCTCTCGCTCGTTATAAAGGATTATTTACGGATGAATTTTGCACGCTTCGAAGGCGGAAATTGAGTGGATTTCCTGTGTGAGAGGCTGTAAACAGGGAATAATAAGGAGGGAATGAGGGAATGGATACAAGTTGATGGAGTCGAGAATGGAGCAGGGAAACAAATAAATACTACGTGAGAAAGCGTAGTCATCTTTTTCACTTCATGTCCATCTATGTTTGAAAATCAGCACGTTCTTCCCCGTGAACTGAGGCTACTTGTTTCTCTTCTTGTCTTTTTCGAATTGCATTTTCAAATATCGAAAACCATCTGCCCCTCAAAATTCGTCCTGCAGAGAATCAGATTTTATCAAATGTTCTCGACCATTTTCGACGTGCATTTTTCAATTTACATGTCGTTTGCATGATTAAATCTCATACACGTGAATCATCACGGTGTAAGATTTCTGGTGTTTGTTTGAAGTTTTTCTCTCTTTCCTCCCATCACGCAAGAAAAACCACAGCAGCCAGAAAAAAGTGGGATGTGAGGCTGATAAGGTGAAGGTCCAATCGAGAGAATATGTGAAGATAGGAGTGTGAGAAGCCCCGAAAACTCTGATTGAGCAACGTATCAGATGAAAAAAGTGCGAATCCCGAGGAATTCGCGGAAAAGCCTGCAAATGCTCGTAGTTTGCAGGATAATCTTTAATCGTTTGACTTTTGAGCTCTTTGGGAGAGACGGAAATGTAGTCCAAACTCGGGAAAATAAGGAATCTTTGACTACGAGTATGCACGTATTCCCTCATTGTTGTGATAGTATTGTTATTCCAGAAACAGATAATTACCACACATCATCTCATCAACATCTTTAATGAGAAAAATGCAACAAAAGGAAAAATTGCTAGGAATTCGCCTCAAATCAGTGAGAGTGAATGTTGAAGAGTTTGGCTCAATCAAATCATGTTTGTTGTTCGGGTCCTGTTAGGAGATTACTGAAAGGCCGGGGATGAGCCGACCATTGATCTCGTTATCCACCTATCCTTCACTAACAGATTCTGATGGTTCCCGATTGCACATTACATTGAGTGAGGGTGGAAAATGATTCAACGAAGAGAAGAGAGAAGAGATTGAAGATGAGTCGATGAAATCATCAAATCATGAGATTATTCTGCAGTCTGTAGTGATAGATCACCGGTCTCACGAGGATTAACTGTAAATTATTGCGCCTTAAATCCGTTGGAAGCGGCTTTGCGTGGTCTGAGCGGGGCGAATGTCGAATATCAATGAGTAGCGCCTGGCCAATGATTGAAATGGGCAAAACAAGATGCAAATGTCGACCATCGAGCAAGACCATTGAAGGCGCTCACTGGGAAGAGGAACAACGAGCTACGGATTCACGGTTTTTTCCAGTCATGCAATTAACATTTGAGAGTTGATCTTGAGAATTGTTGCGATTGAGAACTTCATCATACTTCATCATCATTTCGGCATTATTCGTTGGTGTTCTAGACGCCAGCGATTCTTTTAAATCCAGCGTGATATCGGTCGGAGTGCTGATACGATGTGGAAAATGAACGCTTCGTGCGCCTTCGGAGATATTTCCTTCGCGAGAGTGGCGAATGGAAAGTTTCGAATGAGAGAATAGCGATCATGTTCGGAAAACTAAAAAAAATGTTTAGATACTTAGGATTTCGTTTTACCTCATTTGTGTTTTAATTTTGTCTATTTGTTATGCCGACTGTCCATGTGTAGGTACGAAGTCGATTTGGAGTAGGCAACTGAAAGAATGTAGAATAATCATTAAAATAATAAAGAAAAATCGAATAGTAGAACAAAAAAGAGTAGCAAGCGGGCCTCTTCTCCTTTCCCACTATACGAAAATGAATGCACTCTCTCCCTTTCTCCTTCATGCGAATCCGAATTGTTCACATGGAAACTGGGCATATACACTGAGCTCAATAAAACAGAGAAGGAAAATTCCGTATATCGATATCATATCAGTCTAACGACAATTTGAATTAAGGGCATCTTCAAATATCTTGCAGTGCATATTCTCGGACACCCCTTTCGTGTTTCGATTACTATGCAAGCTGGAGATGCATTCGTTTTTATCGACAATATCTGAATGCCACAATGCACAATATGAGGCCGTTTGCGAGAGAGTCGAGCAAGGGTTGGCACAGCTCAAAAAAGTCGATCCTCTGAAACTCTGGGCTTTGGGGTTCTCGAGGGTGCTGATGACAATGGGCATACTCATTTTCCATATTGAGCCTCCGTTGGCTCCAGACGACGTCACGTTGAAAACGGTTTTTGTGTAATTTCTCCGTCAACGAGATCGCTAAAATTAAGTGAATATGTCTCCTGAGGTAGTTTTTGATGCTGATCACGCCTGTCTACTTTATTTTTCATGATTGTGAAAAACAAAATTCAAATATCGAACTTTTGAATAGGCCATTTGTGTGCTGAGCGACCTACATAGATCGGACCGGCATGTCGAGAGTAGTCCAAATCTAAAATTTCAGCCAATTCTAGGAACGGGTCTTCGAGATTGGAGTGAAAAAGTACGTCAAAATTGTAGGTGAAACGGTTGTTTTCTCCTCTCCCATGCGCTTCCTTGCGCCCGGCGGGAGAGACGAGGTGAGAGAGTATGGGGAATCGAGAGAGCGCAGAGAGGGAAGAGGGGAGGAAGGGTAAACAAGAGGGAGATTCACGACTTCACCTACAATTTTGACGTACTATTTCACTCCAATCTCGCAGACCCGTTCCTAGAATTGGCTGAAACTTTAGATTTGGACTAATCTCGACATGCCGGTCCGATCTATGTAGGTCGCTCATCACACAAATGTCCCATTCTAAAGTTCGATATTTGAATTTTGTTTTTCACATTCATAAAAAATGAAGTAGACAGGCGTGATCAGCATCAAAAACTACCCTAAGAAACATTTTCACTTAATTTTAGCGATCTCGTTGACGGAGAAATTCCACAAAAACCGTTTTCGACGTGACGTCGTCTGGAGTCAACGGAGGCTCCATATGGAAAATGAGTATGCTCATGATCATCAGCACCCTTGAGAACCCCAAATCCCGGAGTTTCAGAGAATCGACTTTTTTGGGCTGTGCCATACCCAGACGGATCTGCTCGACTCTCTAGCGAGCGGCTTCATATTCGGTGCTATTTTTCTTCGATTCTCCTCGGCAGTATCCGATCGCTTTTGCATTCCCTCTGTGATGACTACCTTCTCCTTTTCATTTACGTCCATGATCGTGAAGACGAGTGCGAGAAAAAACGAGATAGTAGTGAAGTCATGAAGTACAACTCGTAATTGCGACGTCCTGAAGCACAAATTGGATCACAAAGATTCGATTGATTGCATTCAATAAAAAGAATACTGGTGCCCCACCTTCCTTCGATTTTCCAATATTAGCATAGTTTGTCTGCATCATTCATTATGGAGAAATTCGAGTTAATGTGTGCAACTGAAAAGGACTTTGATTCATACACATTCACCGAGATAACCAAAAGTCAAAAAGAAGAATAAAGCATAGCATCAGTAAGAGGAGCTCTGCGTCTCCTCCACTATACGAAAATGAAGGGCCAGTCTCCTCTTCATCCAGTCCCTGAATAGCTCCCATGGCGACAGGACCAAGGAGGAGGAGGTATGAGGTATAAAAGGGGGTGAATTCTGAATATTAATGATTTAAATGTGCACAGCAAGATGGAAATGGCGATCATTGAGCAGAAAGAGTATTCACTTATTGATAATCAATGTGACCAGGATGACTGTAGATAGTCACGAACAACGATTAACCGATTCACAGTGTTTATTTCAGTTCCGCAATGTTAGAAACAATTTGGAGTTGAACTTAATTATCAACATGGTTATGGCACTGCGCTGTTCGGCTTCTCAGCACTCCCCTTCGGCATTGTAGGTGCCATTCAATAACGTAATATATCCTCCGAGGTCGGTCGTGGTGCTGAGACGTCATAGAACGTGAATGCTGTACATGCCTTGATAGGTACTTTCTTCCGGACGATGGCGAATGGTACATCTCGAATGAGACGCCCCGGAAAACTTAATTGAATCATTGATTACGACAGGAAGATGTGTTTGGATTGCTTTTACCTCATTTTTGTTTGCTATTCTTTCTGTCTGTTTTTATGCCGGCTGTCTGTACAAGTGTACAAGGTCGAGTTGGAGTAGGCAACTGAAAACAGCATGACCAATACGTAGAAGCAAGATTGAAAAACAGTAGAGCAAAAAGAGCAGCAACAAGAGGGCCACTCCTCCATCCCTACTATACGAAAACGAAGGCCCTCTCTCCCTCTCTCCTTCATGCGAATCCGAATTGTTCACATGGAAACTGGGCAAAGACTGACTCAATAAAACAGAGAAAGGAGATGGTTATTGTGTTTTCATTAAGTGTTATGCTTTCTATTACAATTCAAGGTTAGAATGCATTCGCCTTTATCGTAAACGGTTGAATGCCACAATACACAATCATCGGTGCTGTTTGCTTCTCCTCGGCAGTTTCCGATTGCGTCAACAAACCCAGGCCTGTATACCTTCACATATCTCCTTCGCGCACCGAACCGTTGTGATGAGAGCCAGAAGAAACGAAAGAGAAACCAGATAAGTTCAACAAAGTCGTAATTACGATGTCCTGAAACATATTCAATTTCGCTGAAAGAATCGACTCATTGCATTCAATGGTTGCTACCCCACCGATCAGGATTTTCCAATATTATCGTAGTTTGTCTGCATCATTATTTGCAGAGAAAGTAGAGTTGAGGTAGGCAACTGAAAAGGTCCATGATGACAGACAACGAGCAGAAAACAGTGAAACAAGGAACACAGAGCATCAGAAAAAGGACCTCTCATCCAACACACATTACGAAAGTGAAGGGCCCCGCTCCCCTTCATCCGATCTCAACGTAGCTCCCATGGCGACAGGGACAATTGCTGAAGGACGAGGGAAGAGGGAGGAGAGTTTCTAATCGATGCGAATGCCGAATTTCGTAGAATGATTAGGTCAAAGTGTTTGAACTGTGCAAAAA
Organism: Pristionchus maxplancki; assembly: GCA_900490775.1. Taxonomy (NCBI): domain Eukaryota; kingdom Metazoa; phylum Nematoda; class Chromadorea; order Rhabditida; family Neodiplogasteridae; genus Pristionchus; species Pristionchus maxplancki. The sequence continues at coordinate 544,806 of LS550519.1, forward strand.
GATAAGGAAAAACAAGACAACAAAACGATTTATCGTTGACAAAATACAATAAATGATCAATTCAGTTATTTTGTTCGTCATCTCATCAGTGTTGTGTGATGTCCATGATGCTATCAGGCATCATCACCGTTGCTTTGTCAGATCCGTCATACCCGTTGCTTTCTGAAAATGCATTTGTCTGTCGATTTTGTTGAACACAATTAGTGCTCATTAACCAAGACTCACTAAACAGATACTTACGAGAATGCCTGACATTGCACATCCTTGCACCTGCTACCGCATGCCTCAAAGGTGTCCTTGCGAGTCGTTTCCGGCCGAATTTTGCGAAAAAAATATTTACATTTTCAACGGTTTGTCCACGCAGAGGAAGTCGAGTTGGAGTAGGCAACTGGAAATAAATGAACCTAGGAAAAAGCAGTATTGCAATGCGAAATAGCAACCAGTAAAAATAACAGAAAAATTCGTATGCCCAGCCTCTTTTCTCTTCCGCTATACGAAAGTGAAGGCCCCTCTCAATTCATCCGAATAGCTGCCATGGTGACAGGGCGAATTGCCGATGGAGAGAAGAGATGGTCTGAACGATATATCCGAATATACGAAAACGAGCAGGTCAAAGTCAATGATAGTAATGAGCAAATAGCAAGGAGAAGTAAACCAGATTATTTATCAACTGTAAACAAAATACAATAAAAGGTTGGAACCGTCTTCGTTTCATCAGGATATCCATAGTTTCATCATTGTCACTGTCGGGTTTCCAATCACTTGGCCATCCATTCTTTCCGGTTCCAGTGCA
>LS550519.1:545698-556238 GCA_900490775.1 Pristionchus maxplancki
TTCCCGGCCGTGACACCGCCTCCGCCCCACCAAGGCGCCCGAAAGGGGAATTGGTAGTGACTAGATCACGCGGTAAAGTAGGTCCGAAGAAGAGATTAGGCCCTCCGGACTGAATTGGCCTTAATTGTTCACTGGCCTAGCAGTGGCGCACCGCAGGACGCAAGTGCCTAGAATAACGGTGTTACCTTTACCTTTTACCAGTGCGCAGAGGATGCGAATCGTGCAAGACGCCCTTCCCGGATTAATTTTTAATTTCGTCTTGTTTGACACGTTTCATACGTTCGACATTAGGACAAATTCACCTCAGCTGTTTAAGTTTTCCTTATCTTTATCCATCATTGCTTTTACATTCGTTATATTATACTTCGGACAAGTTGTTATCACAGATGAAGTCGAGTTGGAGTAGGCAGCTAAAAACGGTAGAAATTAAATATTTTTTAAAAGGAAAGGTAATTAAACGAAAATAGCGAGGAAGAAGAGAACGTCTCCACTAGGGATGGCAAATGAAGAGAAAAGTGAAGAATGAAGAGACGATTTTCCCCTCCCTCTCATTCTCTCTTCATGAGGAGTGACCGGGTCGGTCTCACTCTGCACGCAGAATGAGGGTCTCTGCGTGCAGAGCAGCCAGTTGTGGCAATGTGAGAATAGGCATAACTCGAGAATTGATGTATATTTTTCCTCCAAACTTTGGCATGTGTATGAGAGGCACTGTGCAAATATTAAAAGTATCTAAAGGTTCCTACCGTACCCTGAAGTGGGAAGCACGGTTTCTACCGTACCCACAAATGAGAGAAATACTATCTATCGCATCTAGAAGCGGGAAAAACTGTGCTCTCGAACTCATAAGTGGGAAATACGAATAAAATAAGTGGGAAATACAAATAAAATTTTTAAAAAAATCGAGAAAAAGAGGGGAGATACGGTACTTAACGTACCCAGGGGAAGGGAGTGGATCGTAGCGTACCAAGTGAGGGATCTGTCATAATACACCTCTGACGGTATAAGGAGTAAAATAAGTTTATTTAATTGCCCGAAATCGATCGAGAACCAGAACTAAGCTCATTGAAAGCGATTGTCTAAAGGATCGGTTATCTTGAGAGACGCTAGCAGGGGGGGGGGGGGTACGGTAGATGAGTGAGAACACAATCAAGCGAGTGATTTGATAATAGTTTGAATCAGAGCCTAAGAATGCATTTAGAGCATTCCCAGATACTAATTCGTTGTTTCCGTAAAGAAATTCGGTCGAAAACACCCATTTCTGAGCTTACTCTGCGCGCAGAGTCCCCTCACTCTGCGTGCAGAGCGGCCGCATCGCTCGCCTCTTCGTGAAGAATGACGCCGATTCGCGCGCTTTTATGACGGAGAATGAAGAGACAAATCTCACTCTTCACTTGCCATCCCTAGTCTCCACTACACGAAAGTGAATGCCTTCATTCTTTCTTCTCCTTTCCTCTACCTTCCCTTCCCTCATCGAACAGTTCACATGACGACCAGACCAACCCCTGAAGGGAAGAACGGAGAGAAAGATGTTGGAATCCCTGGAACAGAATACATAAATAGAAAATCAAGCGAAAAAGACTGTCACCTTTTACCAAACAATTTTTTTCTGCAAAACAGAAAAAACAAAACACAAACACAAATGCTGACAATCACGCAAATGTCTGACATTTTTGAACTTATATTTGTAATAAATGAGCATGTTTCGTAGGTAACTTCGATTTCACTGAAGTTGCAATTCATCCGCATTATGACGGGGGTCGGGAACAGGTCAAAAAATCGGATAGGCTCAAAAATCGTTTCCATGGGTAACTTTTGATTCTGAATCGGGCCACGGTTTTAGTTTTTGGCTAAACTCACTCCGGACGCCGATATGGAGCCGCGCAAAAAAGTGCTAAAAACTCACCGACGACATTGCTATGGTTAAAGTGCTTTGTTTCTTCTCTTTAGACTCTTCAATACTTGGCACAGTTCCCTGGCTACTGGATCCTCCCCCAGGCGAAGGGGCGGCCTCTAGTGCTGCGAGGCTTACAATCATATACCTACTGTGATTGTTGTTCTACGGACGGTTATGTATTTCTTATTCGTGAACGGAAAGATGATTGAAATGAGACGATTGGCAGAGATGAACAAATGAATTCGAATGCCGCTCAACCACAATGCCAAGGCTATCTGCAGATGTTATTCGCAAAAATGGAATTATACAAATTTATAACGTACCATTCCCACAACTCGGCTAATAAGTGACCCGTGCGTGAGCAGCTCATTGTCCGGCATCATATGAGGCCGTCCGCGTTAGGATCAACAAGACCCAACGGGGGTCGGGAACAGGTCAAAAAATCGGATAGGCTCAAAAATCGTTTCCAGGGGTAACTTTTGATTCTGAATCGGGCCACGGTTTTAGTTTTTGGCTAAACTCACTCCGGACGCCGATATGGAGCCGCGCAAAAAAGTGCTAAAAACGTTTTTTGCTGTTTTCTCGCCGGAAAGTGGTCAAAATGGCCCGAAATTTCGCGTATATTATCAGAATTTCGAGCTCTTTCGAATGCGCATATTGTTGTATCGTGATTTTTTTTCGTTTTCCAGAAAAAATCGATTTTTTTCAATCGAAGAAGCAAACCCCATTTCTTTGCCAGATGATAGAGCTCGTTCTCCAGGTCATTTTGGTATATTGGATGAAGGGTTTTGAACTCGATTGAGTAGTTTTATGATCGATTTTCCATATTTTAGCGCTCGTTGATCTCTGATGACATTGCTACGTCGGTATGGTCAACCCGGTAAGGGTCGCAAACTTGCACATTAATGTCGTGGGTTCGATCCCCGGTGAATGCGGACGATTTTTGCTGATTTTTCGAAAGTTGATTTTTTTCCTCGTGGCATCTGAGATCCAAAAAATCAACTTTTGCTAAAATCGAAGAATTACATTCCAAATTGTGGTAAACACCTTGCATGATAATTAAATCATATTTTTGGCAATTTGAACAAAGCAGTTCAAGCTTATTGAAGCTTTATTTTTCTGTTACAGTGTTGCATGCAAAACTCGAAGCTACTTCGGAAAGCGAATTACGGAATAGCCAAAATTCAGCAAACATGATCTGCAGGCACCGGGGGTCGAACCCGTGACATCTGCGAGTAAGTTTGGGACCCTTACCGGTTCGACCATACCGACGTAGCATTGGCATCAGAGATCAACGAGCGCTAAAATATGGAAAATCGATCATAAAACTACTCAATCGAGTTCAAAACCCTTCATCCAATATACCAAAATGACCGGGAGAACGAGCTCTATCATCTGGCAAAGAACGGGGGTTTGCTTCTTCGATTGAAAATAATCGATTTTTTCTGGAAAACGAAAAAAAATCACGATACAACAATATGCGCATTCGAAAGAGCTCGAAATTCTGGTAGTATACGCGAAATTTCGGGCCATTTTGACCACTTTCCGGCGAGAAAACAGCAAAAAACTTTTTTACCACTTTTTTTCGGGGCTCTATATCTGCGTCCGGAGTGATTTTAGCGAAAAACGAAAACCGTGGCCCCATTCAGAATTAAAAGTTACCCCAGGAAACGATTTTTGAGCCTATCCGATTTTTTACCTGTTCCCGACCCTTGTTGAACCTAAAGCGGACGGCCTCATATACCTGCAGAAATAATAATAGTTCAAATACAAGGGGTGACATTCCGAAAATTGTTGAGCCTTGACAATTCCTGACTGAATCGGTTCACCACGCACCCTTCACCCCTCATATATCTTGCCAACGGAACTAACCACAGTGAATTGAGCATGACGACAACACTGTTGCAAGCTGCTAGAGAAGCGCACAGAATTCCGAATCTAAAGGCAATGCTAAATTCTGCACACATTTTTGGAACAAACGATGTATGCAAATTCACACTCCGCTTGATAGTTACAACCGCAACGAAATTAGTTAGGAACCCAAATGCCGATACCTGAAGATATTTGCATAAACTTAGCAATTGAGCCTAACTCACAAGATGAACGAGAATGAGAGCCAGCTGGTACCCGCCTTTGTCCATCGTTACTGTTGTTGCTGTAACTCAGTTTACCGAATCTTGTGATATTAAGTGCCACCAAAGCCTCCCCTTTACCGCATGTCCCGAGAGACGGCTTATTACGATATAATTCACGAATTGTGATGTCTGTGATTCATACACTAATAATTCGCTCGTTTGGAGGCCGTTTGCGATAGAGTCCAGCTTCGACACTCTGTTTCCCGCCAGTGAATCCCCCTCTATTGCATGCACGTATTCACTTTCAAAGTATGAAGAATTTCGGCGATTCCTCGTATGTGCATTTCGACTGGAGGGGGTCGGTTTCACATTCCACTTTCAATAGCTCTTTTTAGATTAGGGACAATATTCGAACGAGCGAGCTTTGACAAGTGTTTAGCGAATTGAAAGTGCAAACGAAAATCGAAACATGCACCTCGAAGAAGAGGATTAATAATTTTTTAAAGTATGATGATCCATTGCATGGTGTGCTGGAAGAAGGCAAACCATCCGTCAAATTCGCTGGACGAGTTTACAGGAATAGATTCTAAGTGTAAAGAGAGCGAGGCTACTCTATACTACTGCCAGGAACAAGTGTTTAAAACAAGTGGAACAAGTGTTCATTAGCGAATTGAAAGTGCGAACGAAAATCGAAACATGCACCTCGAAGAAGAGGATTAGTACTTTTACTGTGGATATCGATGTGGTTCTTCTCTAAGTGTTCCTCGCCCGATGTCTGCTCATTTACATCGCTGCATCCATCTACTAAATTGATATATGTACGTATAATCCAAAATCTCGCCAAAGCAGCAAGCACATTCCCAATCGCCATATTTCCCGCCGTCTCTTCCCAGATGTCTTCCTATCTGCGCATGCTGGCATTTACTTCTTCCCTAGTACTCTCCGATGCAATCTTGAGCCGTCTCTCCGAAGAACTTCTGTAAGATTGCCACTAATGCTCCCGAATGCGCACCACTATTCTCGCAGAGCTGACGGTCTCATCTCGTTGGAGGGCAATGGCGTCCCCCCTTCCCTCTGCATGGCCACCCTCGGGAACGGCTCGAGTCGCATCCAGATCTGCCCGATGGTCGGCGGGGTTCGTCCTATGCAAGTCAGGTGTGCTCAAGTGATGCAATCGCAGCGCAGTCCCCGCTCGATCGGATGCTTTGCCATGTGGAATAGCACCGACCTCTTGCAGCAAGGCTGCTACTCCAACACAGAGGTGAGCACCCGTCTACGGTCCCGGCGTTGGTCTTCGGATCTCTTATTCGTATGTTCGTTCAGGAGTCCCTTCGAGCTCTATGCGAGAGTCATGCGTGCTCTGCGAGTCCCGGGGAAGGTCTCTCGTTCTGCTGCTGCTTTGGAGCACTCTGCAACGCCGCCCTCACTTGATTCGAACTGTTGCTTCTTCGAAAGACATTGTGTGAAAAGCAACGGCGATAAACGTATTCATGTGAATCGACCTAGAAAAATATTCAAACACGAACACGAATTCGAGTGGAACAAAACGGCGAGAAACGATTAGCACGGCTAATCCGCTAGATTCTGGAATCGTCACGCCGATTCTAAGCTGCTTCAGATCTGTATCTTATACCTAGTCGATGATTGAAGAAGCCGTAATGTGCATTCGAGGATACCAAAGCCATTGATTGTGCATCCCGTGAACGGCAGAACTGAATCCTTTCGTGGTTGAAATACGTTATAACGAATAAGAGATGCAGTCTGATAAGGCGAAGGCGGGGGGATCACACTCGTGACTGGCCACTCTGCGCCATCAAAGTAATCTTTCGTGTGAAAATGCACATTCACTGAGACTTTTCTCCTGTTTTTTCCCTCGTTGTTTTTTATATTGTTTGGTATCCGTCTAGGAAATTATCATAGATAGTTAGCTTTTTCATATCAGTAATCAGGTGGAAGAAACAGTTGTTGAAATTCATTTTTTCGGACATTTTTGGTTCATCAGATGTGGTTATCGTCCATTCTCCTTTTTCTTTTATCGATCGACGCTATTTTTAAGTTCTTGTCTACCGCACTAGCTTCAGTCAGCCAGTCCACAACTTCCTTGGGAACATAGCGGGCACGAAACTTGCAGAAGAGAAGATGAGTTGATGTTCTGTAGACAGAGTTGTTCACACAGACAGAGTGACATTGCGAAAGGATGACAATCGAAATATTTATACGATTATGGAATTGTTGTGAATACAGAGAGATTGTGAATACTACTGGGAAACGGAGGTCGAAAATGCCGAGTTTCCCTGTGGAGCAATCGTAATTTCTTTCGAGAGTCCAATTCGGAAGAATTTGGGAATGTATCTACACGTATGCTCAAATCAAGTATAACTTGAGCGAGCTCACCTCTGATATGGCTTAATGATGTACATTGTCGTCAGTGGAGTCAACACATTTTGCAGATTAATTGTTGACGAGACCTATATTGCAATCATTACTTCTAAATAAAGCGCAGGTGTCATTCCGTCCGTCCGGATGTCGGGCAGGCGAGAGCGCCAGAGAAACTCTCTCGGGCAGAGACGCAGAGGGAGGGAGGGAGGGGGAAGAGGGGAGGGAGTGGCCAACTACCGTAACCCGAGGTACCGTACCGCGCTACCGTAACCCGAGGTACCGTACCGCGCTACCGTAACCCGAGGTACCGTACAGCGCTACCGTAACCCGAGGTACCGTACCAAGCTTCCGTAGGGAGGGAGGGGAAGGGGGGAGGGAGTGGTCAACTACCGTAACCCGAGGTACCGTATCACGCTACCGTAACCCGGGGTACCGTACCACGCTACCGTAACCCGAGATACCGTACCACGCTACCGTAGGGAGGGAGGGGAAGGGGGAGGGAGTAGCCAACTACCGTAACCCGAGGTACCGTACCGCGCTACCGTAACCCGAGGTACCGTACCACGCTACCATAGGGAGGGAGGGGAAGGGGGGGAGGGAGTGGCCAACTACCGTAACCCGAGGTACCGAGGTTGCAGAAGCTTCTAGAAGGTTCCACGGGGAACTTCCAGAAGCTTCGAGAGGTTTCCACGGGGAAAGTTCCAGAAGCTTCCATAAGGTTCCATGGGGAAAGTTCTCGACGCTTCCAGAAGTTTCTAGACGGAAAGTTCCAGAAGCTTCCAGAAGGTTTCACGGGGAACTTCCAGAAGCTTCCAGACGGTTCCACGGGGACAGTTCCAGAAGCTTCCAGAAGCTTCGAGAGGTTTCCACGGGGAAAGTTCCAGAAGCTTCCAGAAGGTTCCATGGGGAAAGTTCTCGACGCTTCCAGAAGTTTCTAGGCGGAAAGTTCCAGAAGCTTCCAGAAGGTTCCACGGGGAATTTCCAGAAGCTTCCAGAAGGTTCCACGGGGACAGTTCCAGAAGCTTCCAGAAGCTTCGAGAGGTTTCCACGGGGAAAGTTCCAGAAGCTTCCAGAGGGTTCCACGGGGAAGTTCCAGAAGCTTCCAGAAGTTTCCACGGGGAAAGTTCGAGAAGCTTCCCAAGGTTCAGCGGGGAAAGTTTCAGAAGTTTCCAGAAGGTTCAGTATGACGAAATCTGATCAAATCAATCAGGGTAAACAAATGATGTCGCGTAGCAAACATGGAGGGGAACCGAACCGCGAAGCGGTGAGCCCCCGAAAGAAGCCGATTGCCCCCGCCGAAGGCGGGGGTAAGCGGCTGGTTTATTATATTCCATACACTACGTTTATGGGACTCATATCTACTTCGAAATCGGTGCATTATTTCATAGCTCATTAGTATAGAATTATCAATGGACAGAAAGCCGAGGTACCGGTAGGTCCAGAAGCGGGAATTTGATGTCGTTTATTTCCAGTATGTAATGGATGCTGAACAGAGAGCAACCGACAAGCGTAAAGCAAGATGCGGCGAGTTGAAGAGTGAGAGCCTGCAATTACTCTCTAGATTAATTGCCCTGCAATTACTCTCTAGATATGCATATTGTCATTATGTCGTAGCCAAAAAATCGTTCAAAATACTCACATCGTTGAGCATGTTCTGATGAAATTTCGCACTGGAACTCAGAGACATCTGCAATTACATTCGAATGCGATTCTGGCTCTATTCTAGACTTCGAAAGCCGGGTAATCGTCTCCTCAATGTGCATTCCACCTCGTATTACTGACGAGTGAATTGAGAAGACGACTGTCCGTATCTCGTCCCCTATTATATTCAACGAACATCGCTATTCGCAAACCATCGTATTGTGCGATGTCGTAAAACGAAGATGGTGATGAAGCAAATCGCTGATCCGATAATTCCGTAGAGGATGATAGACGAGCTTAGCGGATCGGGAATATGCAGAAGACCGGGAAACAACGTTTGGTCAGTAACGCATGTCATTGTGCGTAAAGAGCGTACCGATACTGCCAGGATTGCCGCTCATATGCTGCCTATATTCTGCCATGAATTCATGTTCGACCCTCACGCTTGAGAATGCGTGATAGAAGCTGGGAGCGAGGAACGAATTGCCGACTGTTGTGACTCCGATCACCCTGTTCACTACCTGAATTGTGCCATGGTTAAACCCATTCAAGACTAAAAGAGTACGAAATGCGGGTGTCTTCTCTTTATTTTGCACATTTTTTTGGTGGAATTCTTAGAGAGATAGTGTGTGGGTGTGTGAGACTACGCGATAGGGTTCTTCTCACGCTTCGCTCCGTCCAATGCGATCCCTTCAACGAGAAGAATCGATAGGCGAAGGAGAGGCAGAGCAGACACATCGTTGCGCAATACGTGTATTCCAGAATGCCTGAACCATCCCAAATACGAATCATGCATCTTAGTGTTTCGGCACCTAACAGTGCCCAGCAGAGATCGTCGCCCGCCAAGGCGCAGGATCCATACATTTCCATGACGATCGAGCCCTTGAAGATCACTTCTCTGTAATACCCGTTCCAATGCTCCCCGACGACTTGTGTCCATACTTGCAAAGAGTGAGCATCATCATTGACAGGCAGATGATATCACAGAAGGCAGAGATGAGAAAGATGGATGCGTTGACTTTGAGAGTGGTCGGGGTGCTTAACAGCGATTTCATTTCAGAAATGAATGAACTATTACTGTTTGCGGATGGCTTGAATGAGGACAGAATTGAAGAGTATTCCGATGCATCCCATGGTATACATCACTATGTCAAATTGCTGAGCCATTGCGTTTTCTGAATCTGAAATTGCTTCACTATTAATTCAACAAGGAATCAACAAAATAGCATCAACGAAATGCTTGTCATTGTACAGATTATTTTCCGTTTAGAATATGGTAAAAAACAGTATTTGGGTACAATCAGAAATGGTACGATTAGGTTATTTCTATACGAAATGTACGTTTCTTCAATGCTGTTTGGTTCCGATATGGTTATGATTGAGCCGTTGCTCACTTATTGTTACACGACGACAAATGTCGAAGACAGACATGAATACGCGTTCACTGATTAAAGCGGGGTGACACAAGAATATAACTTGATTCGTGCGAGCTAATATTTTTAGTGGGTAATGCTTATGGGTCAGTATGCGTCCACCAAATATGACGCCGTATTTGTAAGACTCGAGCAGAGGCCGGCACAACTCAAAAGGGCCATTTCTCTCAAACTGCGTGATTTGAGGTTATCAAGGGTGCTAATGACGATAGACATACTCATTTTGCATGGTGAGCCTCCGTTGGCTCCAGACGGCGTCACGTCAAAATACGATTTTCTCAAATTTCTCCTCTCTGGGGATCACTAAATTTACGCAAATATGGCTCCAGGGTCAAAATTATATGGGGATCTCAAATCTTAACTTAATTTTCGTTGAAATCTAAAAACTAATTAATTAGAAAATGCAAATTCTTATAGAGGTGTTTGCAGGCTTAGCAACTTATATAGGTCGAACCGTCATGAACCAGGGATTCCGAAAGTATATAAGATTGTTGAGAAAAAGTATCGGGTTTTCAAATGGGAAAGCAAAAACTAACTGCAAAACGAGTAAAAACGGCGTCCCTCGCCTTTGATCTACTCCCTTCCTTGGTGTGTGACTTTCCTTTGAGGCGAGATAGTGTACAGAGTCGAGAGAGCAGAGAGAGACACGGGTAGATCAAAGGCGAGGGACGCCGTTTTTATCCGTTTTGCAGTCAGTTTTTGCTTTCCCATTTGAAAACCCGACACTTTTTCTCGTCAATCATATATATTTTCGGAATCCTTGATTCATGACGGTTCGACCTATATAAGTTGCTAAGCCTGCAAACGCCTCTATAAGATTTTGCATTTTCTAATTAATTAGTTTTTAGATTTTAAGGAAAATTAAGTTAAGATTCAAGATCCCCATGCAATTTTGACCCTGGAGCCGTATTTGCGTAAACTTAGTGATCACCAGAGAGGAGAAATTTGAGAAAATCGTATTTTGACGTGACGCCGTCTGGAGCCAACGGAGGCTCACCGTGCAAAATGAATATGCCTACCGTCATTAGCACCCTTGAGAACCTCAAATCACGCAGTTTGAGAGAAATGACCTTTTTGAGCTGTGCCAGACCCCTCCCGATCTGCTCGGTTCTTATAAA
>LS550519.1:556787-575565 GCA_900490775.1 Pristionchus maxplancki
CTTAGTGATCACCAGAGAGGAGAAATTTGAGAAAATCGTATTTTGACGTGACGCCGTCTGGAGCCAACGGAGGCTCACCGTGCAAAATGAATATGCCTACCGTCATTAGCACCCTTGAGAACCTCAAATCACGCAGTTTGAGAGAAATGACCTTTTTGAGCTGTGCCAGACCCCTCCCGATCTGCTCGGTTCTTATAAACACGGCGTCATATGTCAAATCATCGATTTTTTTTCAAAAAAGAGCGATTACATGCGTTCAAAGTTGTAACCGGCCTGATAACCGACTCGGTGCAGGGAGCTACAAAGTGGTCTCAGTCTAATGATACTTGGGGAAGGGCTGCTCCAAAAATGATTAAAACCTGGTTATGCGCGTTTCACCCCATTCCCAATAGTGTGTTTTCTGGCTCTCTCATCTCGTGATAGACGTGCTATTCTTGGATCGAACCAATATAAACTTATCGGACTAGTCCGATTGGACAACGAAATCCGTGCTCCACGAGTTTGATTGAAGCACTAAATTCTCACTTTACCACGATTCGCGTTACGAGTCCGATACTTATCATAGTTATACACCCGAATAGCGGAATACTTACTATTGCAAAATTGTCATCTCTTATATGGAATATTATAAAAAAAGAATAAAGTATAAATTTTGAGAATCTTTGTGACGTACAGTAGTATTAGTATTCGTCCATAGTTTTTGTTATGTTCGCCTTATATATTGTTTATAAAAATAAGCACTTTAACTACTGATCCGAACAGTTTGATGTGAGTGAACCTGTTACGTACTCGTTACGTATTCTAAGAAAGCCGAGAGCTAAATATTATTTGCCAGAACAAGAGGGGATGATATTTGATTAATGAGTGAAATAATTTTAGTTCTCCTTGATAAAATCACATTTAATGTGTGGATTAGAATGACCCATTCAACAAAAAGGTAACTGTGACCGAGCCTTGCGTCCTGCAGAGAGCCGTATTCATCAAAAAGAGGTATTATTTCTGTAGGGGTAAATTGTTGATGCAATAGTTTTCGGTAAACGCATGACATTTGACAAATAAGCGACCGTCTTCTGCTGTCCACTGTAATGGCATCGTCCACGCGTCACGAGATCGCAAATATCAGATCTAATGAGCTCTTCGTATGCGTTGAGTTGTTATTCGTTGAAGATGAATCAGAATCTATCAAAGATCAATAAATGACAATATTCAAACCGGCTTTTCTCGGTTTCAGACGAGGTCGAAATTGGTCGAACGATTGAAACGCAGCAACAACCTGAAACCTCCCTCCTTTGGAAATTCTCATTATATATTTCGGAATTAGGCGGTGCCGAGTCGAGCTCGAATCTCAATCGATTTATTGTTTTCTTTGAGCAAGCGGCTCACCACTTCTTTCTTCCGGTTTATCGGTATGGACCCTTAGCTGAGATATATGATTAGCCTCTTTGTCGAAGGAAGAAGCCGAGAGGGCAAGGCTTGGCACGAAATTCGGAAAGTCCTCAATACTTTCACATCAGTACCCGTACCAAGCTCCAAATTTCACCCTTTAGCCCTTCCCATGTCAGAAAATCGATATCGGAATTGATTCTTTTTCGCCCTTCTCAGAGAGGAGGTAGATCATGTTAATGTGTGAGAGAGTGTGTGACCCCGAGAGAGTGTCTGTGAGGAGGAGGAGGGAGGAGGGGGAGGGGATGGGAAGGGACCCCGAAGCGGGTGTTTATCGCAATAGCGACCACCTCCCGTTGAAGTGAAAAGACGAGGTCATCGTAGAACCTGTGAAAGGGGGGGGGGGAGACTGGGTGCTATAACAACCGTGACAAGTAGACACAATAAAAGCACAAACGAGAACAACATGGCCACAACCGTGACGTGTTGTTATAACAAGAGAAAGGGAAATCATACAAACTATCGAAACTTTTGCTAACAAGACAAATAGGTTGAATGGAGAGAGAGAAAGATATGGGAGGAGGAAGAATGAATAAATTAAATGGAGATTCATCCGTTGACGAAGTAGTCGCTGTCGTATCATCAGAGAGTCTGAATGTTGGTTCAATAATATTTAAAACGAGACCGATACAAAATAGACGGACTCGATTTAGGTACAATACACGATCCTAAATAGTAGCTATCAACACAATAAATACGGTAACTTAAAGGTGACAAGGGATGGAGAGAGGGGTTGGGTGGTTCTTGGACGTTGGAAGCGCTTTCTCTTCTTCTTTCGAAGCATAATACCTTCATTAATATTCACTCGTTGCTGTCACTGCTGACGATGACGAAGCGCTCGGGCTGACTGGAAAAAATAATGTAAAATACAATCAATGAACTAATAGATATAAGATAAAGCATTCCTCCGCTTTTTCCAATGCAGTGACAAAGAATAGGCGGAATGGCTTACCTCATTCTCTTTTCGTCCTTCATATTGCACTTGTTCTTGTCATCGGGGAACTCGGCCCATCTGTGATTGAGGGATTTAATTGCGTCTGATATCATAGAATGGATATTACTCCTCAGTGAGTAATATTCAGTGGTGGCTTGGCAAGAAAGAAAGAAACATATTTCCTAAGAATCGTTGTTGTCGGAAAAGGTTCTTAAGAATCTTGAACCTCTATTTCTCCGCTCTCTCAATGAACCATTCGGTCTATCTCGGTCAATCGATGAATGAGGAGAGACTCAAGAATAGAGATGGGAAAGCAAGAGGCAAGAGGGGCGAATTGATGCAAATTGCGCCGCGCTCTTGTGCAAGAGTGAGGGAGCCTTCTCTTACAGTGTTTCGGAGTTGAAACAAATTAGGGCAAAATAGCAAAAGATAATCATCAGGGTTCGGGACTCGAACTCGCGTCGATCGGGCGCTGGCGCAAAAACACAACCACTATACTATCCCCTCATTCCGCCGAGCTCGCTAAAGGGCGATCGGCGAGAGAGGAAAGTCGGGACAAAGTCGGGACAGTCGGGACGGGCCGAGACTCGAGCCGCCCGTGTCTCGAGTCTCGTCTCGAGCGTTCACTCTCGCACTCGGGCCGCCCGAACGAGCCTCGAGACAAATCGAGACATCTAGTGGGAGTCGAAAGTCGGGATCCCGAATACCGAACTAACCCGATTTCACCAACCCTATTCCCAACGCTGTGCAAGCAACTGTTATTGGATTCGGAAGAACCAGTGGTAATTCATGTCATACAACTTTGACTATAGATTGATAGACTAGTTTTCAGTTTTAACCGCGAATAGTACTGAACGAAGGGACTTTCAACTACGAGAAACGACAGTTCCCGTCATCCCGCCTGAAGTTTGTGGGTAAGATCTGATGAGCGAATTCGCAAGTCCATGACATTATTTTTCAGAGAGCGCTGGAAAATTACTCCTTCCAAATTTCCAGAGGAAGCAGATTGGTTGCAAAACATAACTGATACATGGAACAGAAAGCAGATCGTTTGCGCAAGTTCGTATGGCCACACATCATACAAAGTATGATAAGTCAAAAGACCATATTTCCAAAATAACCGATTTTTATTTATTTAAATTTAAATGAATTATTATAGGGCGATAGTGGAGGACCGCTCATGTTGAAAGCTACGGATGGGAGTTGGTTCCAGGTAAATTTTAGTCCACCTGAGATTTACTAATATTTACTTTAAGATCGGCATCGTTTCGTTTGGCGTGCACGATCCTCATTACGAATATGACCTCTACCCAAGTATCTAATTTAAATTTTTTTTTAAAAAACATGTAAAAAAACTAAAAACACCAGCGAAATTTTTTCTAAATTTCAGCCGTCTATACTGACGTGAGAAAGTACTGCGATTGGATCAAGGAGGCTACTGCGGGGGAAGTGAATTGTCAGGAGAATGAAGTGACTCTAGAAGATGCGAACGTTGAATAAACTCCATTGCTCTCAGTGTCAGATAAAAGAATCTCGAAGAACAACTTTCTTGTGTTGTTTTCTCACTGAACAGTGCAAAACACAGTA
The DNA here is from genome assembly GCA_900490775.1 of Pristionchus maxplancki. NCBI lineage: Eukaryota > Metazoa > Nematoda > Chromadorea > Rhabditida > Neodiplogasteridae > Pristionchus > Pristionchus maxplancki. The sequence goes on from LS550519.1 coordinate 560,752, forward strand.
TGCCAGATTCACTGAAATGAACGATTAACTCGTCGAAGATCTCTCTGTTCAAATTAATATGTGTTCAACCACAAATCAGAAACAACAAACTGCTATTCAAGCCTGACTGTTATACGTTAACTATAATAATTTCACCACAAAGGCGTGCCTCATTCGTAGTCCCCTCTCAAACGAATAGAAAACGGAGTCTCGAGAGACCATAAACTACTGAGAATCAGGACTTTGGGTCCATATTTGTAATCGCGACCGCTGGTTTTGAACATGGTCATTAACTAAATACTAACGAGCAGTACAGTTCGATGCGGTCCGAGGTGGTATAAAAGATGAAAAGTCGGAAGAGGTATGAAGAAGTCAACTCAACACAATGCAGTGCTCCGCTCTACTCGTCTCTATTGCTCTCGTTCTTGCTTTCAACGGGCAGGCAGTGGAAGGAATGACAGCGGAGGAGAAAGGTATTCATTATTCTGTTATGATATATCAAAATATATTTATTGTTTCCTATTTTCTACCATTTTTATTGCAGGAGCCTGCATCAAGCACACTTTCGAAAAGATGCAGAGTGAGGAGGATAAGAAGATTGTCGAGCAGTTCGCGAAGAGCTCGCAAATGGTCCAGGTAATAATTATTTTCGTCTTTTTCCTGATTTCGGGGAAATTATGCAAAAATTCGAGCATTTCATGTAGAAAAAAAAAGAAAAAAAGTCAATTTAGGACGCGATCGGAGTCATCGGCGCTCTGAATGATGAGCAGAAGAAGAAACTGGCGTCGACGTACTTCGTCGGGGAGTGAGTTTTATTATTTTTATTTATTTAAGTTAATTAATTAATCGATAAAGATGAATCTCCCATTGCAGATGCGGCGGGTTCAGGGCCTTCTACAACCTGCACAATTACTGATGATTCGATGAATGAATGCCCAATTTTAAAGTTCTTGTGAAGTGCAGGGAGTGGTTGGAGGATAAAGGGTGTTGAATAAATGTTTATTTCAAAATAAGTTTTCTTATTGACAACGCACACAGAGCCACAAAGACTCCAACAACGTCATACAACTCAAATCGACATTTTCAAAATAAGCTCGTCTTTGCTGTAGTTTTATATTAAAATTACCGGAAATAGATATGTGTGTATTCATTTAGGTGCTCAATATGGGCACACATAGCGCACACTCTCTCATTGCACAACCGTTAGCAACGAGAGGAAGAGAGAGCGAGAGAAAGAGAGAGACTCTCGCTCTTCTCCCCACACTTGCATGAGTCATCGCGATAGCACGTACACGTGCGATTCAATTGCGTTTGTTGTCAAGCGAAACGCCCTGTTTTCTTTCATTCCAACTTCAATGTCGTGTTGTTCTCGGTTTTAGCGTAGTCAATGGCAAAGTGACGATTCCTCAGGAATGCTCGAATTCACGCCTGGACCCCTCATTGAGCAGCACTTTGCCGCTCGACAGGCCGCGGATGGTATGCATTTCTTTCTTTATCGCTATGGTCCATGAACAGCCTATGGAGCTGTACAATTCATTATGGTACACTAATTGCTCAATCATTACAGGCACTGTATTTTGGCTGAAAACGCGTGACGAATCCTCGATTCACGTCTTACACAAGTGAGTTTTCTTCATTTTTCTTATAATATTATTATTCTTATTAATTAAATTTTTAGCGACCAGAAAGTGAGCGCAGCCAAGTCGTGGAGTGGCGACATCAGAGACTGGGACTGCTTTGGCAACGCCCTTTTCTTCCTTACGGCTGATAGAAAGGTGATAAGGAGACTCGATTTTCCCTGAAACCAACCTATAATCTTCACTATTCTCATTCTCCGATCACCAACATTATCTATTTTTCACCCAATTGTCAGCTAAAACTTTTCGATTATCGCAAACTGATTTTTCCAGATCTACAAGACAACCTTCCACGAACCAGCAGAGATCCGAGTGGAGTTCGTGCGAGAGCTGGAGGAGGTAAGTTGTCTATTGCCAAAACAACAACAACAACCAGAAAAACAACAACAACCACCATCAAAGCAACAAACAAACATTGCAGGACGAGAAACACGAGGAGCGAATGATGGCCAGTCGCCCGAAGGACGGTGGGCGGTTCGCCTATCGGCTGTGCGATGACCCCAAGGGCGGAATTCGGATTAATATGGAGTACGCGACGATCTACGACGATTATGAGGATGATGATCTGGAGGATCTGAGGTTGGAGGCGATTTATAGGTGAGTAGTTCCTTCTTATCAAGCCCAATTGTTTTACCGGTTTTACCGTTAAAGAACCGTTCTTATTGTTAGTGGCTCAGCGCAGGATGCATGTGCCTAGACTAGAGTTCGAAATACGGTTAATCGTCTCTTCATTCCGCGTGCTCTCTCACCGGTCACAGAGGCGAGAGAGTGTGCGAAATGAAGAAACGATTACCCGTATTTCGAAGTCTAGCCTAGACTAACTGTGTCACCTTCACCTAATAGTGCCATTCGTTCGAGGTGCCCACAACCTAGTGATAATCGAAAGAAAATCTGAAATTCTCAACGATTCTTGCAGGAACAAGCTGATCTACGCGCGCGAGAGCGGCGGCGTTACGTGGGCGCGCGAATTAACCCAGAGCATCATCGCGATCGATGCTGAGGAGGGACCGAACGCCTATGTTTGTGTTCATTTTTTAAAAATATTTCTTGGAATAAGGTTTCTATTTTACCCAGATTGATAAAAATTTAATAGAATTATTGTACGCTTGAATTGAGCGCTATAAAGATGGTATGGAGAGTCAACGATTTCCTGTGCATTTTTCCAATTGTAGGACGGCTACCGCACCTCCGTCTACGCTCCGGCAGAGGCCTCTCTTATCTACCTGCTCACCGACCACTGCGAGTTGACTGTCGTGCATCCGATCACGCTGGAGGAGAGGTCGTTCGGACTGAGGTTGGACTTCCATTTGCTTCATTTAGCATCTAGGTAACATGATAGTTTGGCGTCAGTTACATGACAGACTTTTTTTCGCTTGCAGAGGAACCGCGAGATCTACGTATCTTATGCTGTCCAGGACGCTAATGCAGCAACCAATAATCTATTTTCAGCGTCCCCAGCTCCTCCGAGCGTCTGGAGATGTTCAGCTTCGTCGGTGTGCATCGAGGGAAGATTATGTTGCGAGGGCGATGCGGAAGCGAGACGAGGATCTTCACTGCGGACTTTTCGGTATTGATAATATTATATAGTCATGAATAGAAAGGAAACATCACGCATAATTGCGATCATTGAGTTCTGAAAAAGAAGAAGTTTGTGAGGCCGTGAGGGTTTTTAAGGAACTTGTTTAAAAAAAAGGAGAGTAATAATGGAACGAACATTGTTTAGGAAGAACTTCGGCAATTCGAGCAAGATGCAGCGGACTTTGCGGAAGAAATCAAGACGGACGAGGATGATTGAGGAATGATATTGCAATGACAATGATGGTCTTTATTCGATAAAAATTACATCACTATCAGTAGAATATTGACGACTTCTGCCGTAGAGTTGAAATGCAACTCTTCTTTCGAATCTTCTTAGGTGGAGCTCGCGCCTTCTCTTCCGCTTCGAATTCATCCAACCGCTCAACAGACGTGACGGTTGACTGGGAAGCGAAGAACCTCTTCGGGTGCATCGTTACGAGTGCTTTCAGAAGATTCGGGCGCCACTGGGCCGTAATCGAGCGCAAATGGTCCGGCGTCGAGGAACTGCTTCGACGTGATCGTCGATGACTGCCGTCGCGACCTCGCGCTGCTGCAGCAGCTGCAGCATCGCTTTGCGCTGCGTGCCTGCAATTGCGACCATTCTGAATATTCAGTCGCTGAGTGATATACTCTAGTTGTAGCTTAGCAGGCTCAAGTTAAAATTCATTAATTCAGCTCACCATTTGAAGTAAGGAACCGTGCTGGCGTCAGCTTCCGGGCCGCAGAAGACAATATCCAGTAGATACTGGAGCCCATCTCCGCTATTCACCTCGATGGGAACTACGTGGAACAGGGCCTGTAATTTAATCGCCCAACTGTTAATTTTCGTATAATTGAACGAACCGCAATTCCACTGTCCTGATCGACCACACAGTGCATACCGAGTTCGACCGGTACATACTGAAATAAATATTAAATCTTATAATAAATATTTAAAAACAGGGTGCGTTTACAGTTATAAAGTGGTTTGTGAAATACCTCAAATTCGTCGTTATTCAAAAACTGGTCTTCAACATCTTTCGAACTGGGCATTCGATCCAGCCCGATATTCCAATACAATGGCTCGATATCTTCCTCTCGCAGATTGAGGTAGGCCTTAAGGTATATTAAATTAAGGGAATGACAAATATCCGAGAAATTCGCTCAACTCACCATGAGAAGCGTTCCAATCCACTCCACTTTTATCGTTAATGAGGGAAGAATCAGGCTGTCGTAACGAGATATGCATGGAATCATGGACTTGGAGATGTGGAATTTGTGATTCTGAAATGGAAGCTAACTTTGCTAGTTTGGAAATTCATCAAAACACTCACGTAGTACGTGTCCCAAGTCTCCATTATTCTCAGGTTTCTGAGAGCAGAATGCTTCATTTCCTTTAGAAATTGAACATCAAACAACTCGGAAAGCTGTGGGCATCCGATGATCGTCAAATCAACGACACCACACGACTTTATGAGTCTGAAAAATCATCTATGTTGGTCCCAATCAACAAATAGGCTCACTTTTCGAAACTGTCGCTCGAATGCGCATCACAAGTCGACTGTTCGATGCACAAATTGGCAATTGACATTACGGATGTTGAAAGTTTGCTCAGAAAATAGTAATCAAGTGGAATCTGAACAATTTACGATTTTTTAATGCTAAATGTTCAGAACAAGACGCACTCTTGAAAAAACGACGTCAGGCGGCGCGAATTTGTTGAGTGCATTGATCATCGATTCGGCGAATAGGCCAGGCACAGGCATATTGTGCATAGAACTGAGTATTCGCGTCTGCAAATTTGCCGATTTTCACAAAGAAATAGAAAATGAGCACTGACCGCATACAAATTCTGCTTGTTCTTTGTTGCCTTTTCTTCTTTGACCTCTCCATCATCTTTCACTTGCACTTTGTAAGAAAACGATTTTAATCCAGGATTTTTGGGATCGGTTTTATCGCAGGTTGCAAGCATGAAGGAATAACCGTTTTCGATCTAAACCAATGCTTGTATTCATTAAATAATGACGGAATAGTACCTGGCTGGTCGAAAAACAGCCAAATTGGGCAGATTTGCCTCGATACAGAGAACGATCGTTCGCCACTCGATTCATCCTCCGATTCACTTGCCTCACTTTGAGCAGATCCTCTCTGCAATTTAGACATTGGCGACTTTATTTCTGAACAAAAATTACCTCTGAAGATTTCCGAAGATGTTGAGAAGACAGTCGAAGGGTAGGCGTGAGATTCGATCCTGAAAGTTAACGTTTCAACATGTGCTAGCACGAGTTACATTTTAAGACAAGTGGTGCATACATTATCTCCTAGTTGATCGTTAGTCGCATCGTCAGCCGCTGTGATAATTTCTCGCTTCCTCATCCGTTTTCTCGACTTATTTCCAGCGATAATTATATGTGCATCCTCGTATGCACCTTGGAAGTCGTCAGGAAGGCGATAGGCGCGAATCTGAACATTTTAAATTTTTTATTTGAATGATAATATTAAAAATAGAAGTTAAGAATTCGAAATAATGATAACGATAAAGTCGAAAAAGTGTACCTCGGGCGATGGGGAGCGGGCTCGTTCACATTGAGTTCTCCGAATATCCTGAAAACACATGGATTTCAGAAAAGGAAAACGCGAGCTATTTTTCTCAGTGAAAAAATAATTCAAATTGATGGATTGAGCTTTCCTGATCATCAAAGACATCATTTAAGGTTTCCTGATGTCTCTTTCCTACCGCGTCATCGATTTTCATTTTCTTTCCCATCGTTTTATTGATCTCGACATTTGCTGCAATAGCGTCGTCCTCGATTTCGGCCGATTTCCTCTTCATTCCACTCAATGCGCTCCAGTATCCTTGTTTTGTAAGCCACCTAAGGTCCGTTTTTTTGGTCTCTGGGCGGATTCGTATATTCCCTCAAAAATTTATCGGATGCCTCCAGTAGACGGCGAGAATGTGGCGGCATCTGGGGCGCTTCCGATCCAGATGAGCGTCTTTTTGAATCGTAAAAGGGCAGCCTACGGTCGAGGTATGCCAGAGGGGACGAATGAATGTTCGCGATTATGCAGTCGGGTTGAACGAAGATTATTTTATTGGTGTGTAAGGACTTTGCGGGCATTTGAAAAAAATGCACTTGTACATTATAAAACACACTAACATGCAAATAGACTGAATAGCAAGCAATAATTGGAATATTATTTACGAAACATGGAAGCGGAATGCCTATACTTGCGCATCGCTTTCTTAAACAACGCCGATCTTTCCTTCTTCTTCGCCCTTCTTCTCTCAGCATTCCCAGCTCGGTTCCTCTCCACCGTCTCAAGATGAATCAGTCCTTTAAACGACATCACGGTCGACGGGGAGCCGAAGAAGTTCGGGGGCTGCTTCGAGACTAGGGCAGTCAGCAGATTCGGCGTGTACGCTGTGGTTATCGTGTCGAGATGCGAGCCCGTACGGCGGACTCCGTTGCTCGAGTAGATTGCAGTTTCAGCAGCGCTGCACCTGGTGTTATAGCGTTCTGATCATTAAAGAAATTGCTCTGCTCACCATCTGTATGACTGACGCACGGTTGATTTCAGCAAGGAATGAACAAAGACGACATCCAGCAGATAGAGCAACGAGTCGTCATCGTTCACTTCGATTGGAACGACGTTGAAAATGGCCTGAAAATCCATTTTTGATTTACTTTGAAGCTGAAAAATAAGAAAAACCGTACCATGAGTCCATTAGACTTGTCCTTGAGATGATGTATTCCGTCGTGCTTCAATTTGTACTACAATTAAATGAAAAATTAATGTAGATGAAATTGTGAAAATTAATAACCTTGAATTCTGGATAATCGATGAATTGATCCTCGATTTCTCTCTGACTCGGCATTCGATCGAGTCCGATATTCCAGTACAAAGGATCGGAATCGGGTTCACGAGTGTTCAGATAGGCCTGAAATAATTTTTTTTCGAAATTAACTTGACTAACCATGAGAAGCGCTCCCATCCAGTCCACATTAATTGTCAACGAGGGAAGAATCAAGGTATCGTAGCGAATGATTGAGGGGATCATTGACTTGCCGAGATGGAACTTGTTTTCCTGTAACCGAATCAGAAGTTTTTAAAATAACCCTGGTTCAGAATATCCGACCACTTACGTAATACGTTTCCCAATGCTCCATAGTTCTCAGATGTTTGAGTGTCGACTTCTGCATTTTCGTGAGAAATTGTACATTGAACACGGCATTGTCGTGAATTTGAGGGCATCCGATGATCGTCAGGTCGATGATACCCAACGATTTCACGAATCTGCTTATCAAAGTAATTGTCTATAATCATTGAGTCGCTCACTTGATGAAACTGTCGCCTGAATCCTCATCACACGTCGAGTGTTCAACGATACAATTGGGAATGTCGAACACTAACGCTGACATATTAGTCAGAAAGCCGGTGTCAATGCGAATCTGAACAAAACATTCGTGTTTTTTTTTCGAACATTCTCTAATAACAAGGGAATGCTCACCCTGGAGAAAACGGCAATCGGAGGAGCGAACTTGTTGAGAACGTGGGCCATCGCTTCACAGAAAAGGTCAGGAACGGGCATGTTGTGGTGAGACTGGAGAAGTCGCGTCTGAATACGCGTTCAGAAAGGTGAAGCAATCAGTCCGGAGGGCCTAATCTCTTCTTCGGACCTACTTTACCGCGTGATCTAGTCACTTTCAATTTCCCTCGCTTGCGCCTTCAGGAAATATTACCCAAAGAAACTGTGGTGGAATAAATAACCGCATAGAGATTCCTTCCTTTCTCCACCGTCCTTTCTTCCTTTGTCTCTCCATCTTCGTTCACTTGCACTTTGTAGCAGAACGTTTTCAACCCTGGCGTTTTAAGATCGGTTCTATCGTACGTTGAAAGCATGAAGGTGTAGCCGTTTGTTATCTAAAATCAGTTGAATGCATGGTGCAATAACACCAAACAAAATCATTCACCTGGCTAGTGGACAGACATCCGAACGGAGCGGATTTGCCTCGATACAGAGATCGATGTTTCGCCACCCGATTTAGCCTTCGGTTCACCCTCATCACTCGTATCAGTTGTTCTCTGGAAATAGTTTTTTTAGAGTTCAGATTAATTTCGAAATTAGTTACCTTGTAAGATGACTGAATATCTTGATGAGACAGTCGAATGGCGCTCGAGAAATTTGATCCTGGCGAAACAGAACTTAAAAAAATAAATCTAAGCAAACGAACATTATCATCCAAGTCATCTCCACCGCTCGCTTTGCTCTTTCGCTTTCGTTTTCCTGTCGCTTTTCTTGTTTTCTTTCTCGAAACCTCGTCTTCTTCGGGTAAAAGGATCTGAACCTGGAATATTCACATTGTTTGACAGTTTCGACAGTCCATGTTTCATATTCAAGAACAAACGCCATGAAAGCAGGTCTTATCACCTGATCCCCGTCAACGTCGTCCATCGATTCCCGCTGACGTTTTTCTTTCGTAGGCTTTCGCTTTGCTTGTTTTCCTCTCTTTTTCTTCTTCTCCACTACATAAACTTGATCGCAGTCATCATCGAAAATCGCGTCAATCTGAAAAAAAAAACAAATAGGACGGACACTTTATCTTTACCACCACTTCGGATCTCTAATAATCTAGCCAAAAAGCGGCCATCAACCTAGCAACCGAACATTGCAAGTTCGAGCCAATGAAAAGCAAACCATCGCTGCAATATCCAGCTCCGTATCACGCGACTTCCTCTTCTTTCCTTTCTTCCTTGTTTTATTCCCGCCATTGTCTTCTTTTGAAACGACAAGATCCATTGCTTGCTAAACAGGCGGAAATTCTTGCTTATTCCACAGACTCGCGGCGTCGTTTCGAAAACGGACGAAAATGGCGCCAAAATGCTGGGTAAACAACAGCTAAGGGGAATGACTGGCGGAGGAAGTGTCCATGATTATAGATCCTCTCTAAATGAGCACGATAACTAATCGCTGACTCATCGAACCGATCGGGCGATGAGGATAGAGAATAAGAGTAAGGAAAGGGAAAAAGAAAGAGGGATGCACGCTGCTTTCGCTTTCGTTGCCCCTCACAGAAGGCAACCGAGGTCAATGCGTTGAAATGAATTATTCATGTGAAATTTCTCTACCTCAGCTGCCAAGTTTCTCTTCGTTCGTGAACATTCAAGATTTGCTTGAGCGACACCGCTTTTGTCATGATTACTAATCGTCAAAGAGGTAAAGGAGGGCAGTTGGACACTTTAAAATTCTTAGCCGCTACTGTTCCCTATCTCACAAATGATCACAGCGTTGCGCGCCGTATTGATCGGCTTTTTTGTTCTTCATACTGTGAGTGTTTTTGATTCAAAATTTAATTTTTAAAGGGTCGAAGCAATCGACAGAACGCATTTTTAACCTTGTTTTCTTCATTGAACAAGGCTCTTTCAGGTGCCACCTGCTGCGACCGAAACCCTCGGCCAGTTCTGCCTCATGAAGGCTGGAGCGATGAAATATCTTCGCAATACGAAGGACGATGCGGTCAAAGCAGACCGGGCTTACTCCCAGCAATGTACTGCCTGTGAGCGATGGATTATGGAGCGGCGCAAAGGAAAGGTGAGATTATTAGCATTTTTTGAATAAAATAAATCGCAGATTTCTCTCGAATCGTTGTGCGAGAGGGGCAAGTACTTGCAAGCGCAAGCTGACGGCACCGTCAGTGTTGGCAGAGACATGCAGCTGTGGAGATGGCGCATAGGGTAAGAATGATCTTACTCCCTCACTTTCCTGCGCTCTCTCGCTTCTCTAGCCGACGAGAGAGCATTGTGAAATGAGAGAGTCAGACGATTGCTTGGGTAAGGGTAATGATGGCGTTCAAATTAATTAACGGTAATTAATTAATTAATTAATTGATCTGATTCAGTGACGCGAAAACAGCCTCGTCCTTCGAAAGTGAGCACGGGCGCTGGCTGAGTGCAGACGTGAACGGAACGATGTATACGATAAAGGAGCGAAGCTTCGACGGGCCATGGATCGTGCCGCTGGCAGGTATCGAGAGAACAATTTGTGTTGAATTATCTAGCTAAAAATTAATTAACTGCAATGATTTTTTATTTGTAATTCCACTATTACAGATCGCCCTAAAGTCGTTCTGCTCGCTGAAATATCTAAGCGTTGATGGGAATTCTTCGCTCGACCTTGTCGATGAACCAGTGGAAGCCGCGCTGTGGGCGTCACTCAGGTAAGAACGGCCTCGCAAGAGATCGTCTCTTCATTTCGTCTGCTCTCTCGCCGATCAGAGAGGCGAGAGAGCGGCGTAGAGAAAGACGAAAGGAAGATCCCAAGATTTTTGCCATTTTCATCAACTGCAGGGTATTCAATACCTGAAGTTTTAGGCGCTCCTGCACTTTCCCGGATAAATAAGTGAAAATAAAATGAGTTTCAGTGATTCCCTTTAGAAATAAAATGCATTTTCGTAGGGTTGGTGGTCGAGGATGGAGGATGGTAATGGAAGTATTAGTCGATGTCCGGGAAAGTGCAGGAGTGCCAAGTTTTGCTATGAATCCAAAACGTTTCCCTGATTGAGGAACAGGCACGACTCGTACTCTGATTCACCGTCGTATTCTTTCGAGAGTGCGCATGGCACGTGGCTTCGCGTGCGACCCGATGGATCAGTCGTTCTCCAGCAGTCAAACAACGCGCAATCGAAATTCAGACTGGAGAAGTTTACAGGTATAGCACAAGTAATAGGAAATTTGAAGCAATTAAGCATATTTCAGAGCCAACCGCACCGATTGCAACTCCTTCACCGACTACCCACAGTGTATGATTCATTTTTCAGACAACGCAAAACAAAAATTGGAATTGTTAAGACTCCGAAACAGCAGAAGTTATATTCGAAGCCTGGCCAGTGTCCTATTTTCCAATCTTCTTCCTTATTATTTACGGCATGTGGATAATCATTGCCGGTGCTGCAGCGAGTGCGAGCGTCTACTTAGTGGTGAAAAAATATTTTATCTTTTAAATTATTAAAAATATTAAAATTAATTGTCTTTCACATTCACAAAAGGAAGAACAAGAGAAGGCAAAAAATACGAAACGACCTCTCGGTGCAGTATAGTGCGATCTCGACTCAGTAGTCATTGTTTCATTCTGATATGTATTGCTAATGTGTGACAAGATGCTGATAATGCTGATCATTCATTTTTATCAGGCTGCATCTCAATTCTCAGCTCAAGGATTTTACAATCATGAGCATTGGTGGACAGATTATCGGGAAATTATTTTGATACGGAGCACTCGACTGCCGTGACGGGCAATCCTCCCGCCACCCAGGCTGTGCCTTCGGCGTTGCAGGTAACACCGAGGACTGCTCGATTGTTGACGCCCTCGATGACACCGCCGTCGCCGTTGACCTGCAAAGAGGAAATTTATAGATATTCGAGGCACTCCTTCTTTAATAGCAATGCAACACCGATGGAAAAGTATTTATTGCATTCTATTGTGTTCTTTTGCTCACCTCAATAGTTGGTGTCTTGCCTTCACAGACGAACGTCCTTACGGCGCACGCGCCTGATACATCTGTAGTATCGCCATCGAATGACTTCGAACCCGCGCCTCCAGTCTTTTTCGTGATGAGATTTTGAGGACACTTCTTGCAGGCTGAACGATAATGCGCGATTAGAAGATAAGTAAAAACAAAATTACCAGATCCAGGACTCGAGACCTTGGTGCAACTGAACTTGGGCTCGATCGCGGTCAGCTCGCCCTTTCCTGAAATAATAAATATTGCCCAGTTCAATTTCGATGACGGCAATAGCGCTTCAACATCAGTCTCACCAGCCGCAGTCCATTCGTACTGAGAGCACGTGGCGGAGGGGAAAACACCGGTGGTCGAGTCGGACTGCAAAGTCGCAATGCGAATTTGAGCGTTTTTACTATTGAGCTAGTGAGCCGGGAGGCTTGACCAATAGAAACCGTACCACTAGTTCGTAGCCCGGCTGACACGATACTGAGCACGATCCGGGATTATTATTAGAAGCGACGAGCTGCGAGGAATCGTACTCTGAGTCATCACTGCTCTCGAAGAAGTCGTAGTCGCAGCCACATGCTGAAAGGAGGGTGATGAGACGTTTAGGAACCCCCCTCCCCCGCGCGTCCTCTCTCCCTCCTCCGCCTCTGAGGGGGTTCCTAAACGTCACCAATCGCGAGTTCCAAAACGGGGGTTCCTAAATGTCCCATCACCGAGAGGAGTTACTGTTAGTCCAGGGACTACGGGTTTCTTCATGTGCGTTCATCATCAATGAAACCTGATATCTTCATTGCTCTTACCAGTACGTGAGCAAGATTTTTCGAAAGTCTTAAGAACCTAGGGAGAAACTTCGAGGTCCACGCACCCGGAGGCTTGGGCTTGTTGCCAGGCAGCAACTCGCAGTTGAAAGACATGGAGCCACCAGCGGCATTCGTGGCGGACTGGATCGAGTTGAACTGGTACACTGAATGCTTCGAATTGTGAAGCTAATTATCACGCGTGTCGCCTAAGAATTGAATAAACGCTGGCACATTAAAAAAAATGTCCAAATGAGCTAACAACAGTTATCGATAGTCTATAGGGTCCCTCACAAGATAGCGTCGAGCTTTGTTCCATATTTTCAATTTTAGAGGCATGAGACGTCATCAAACTTTATGGGAGGCCAGAATTTGACAACTTTGGAGAACTGTAACTTATTTGTGAGAGGTTTTGGTGCTTCATCGTCAACTGATGAAATGATCTGAACATGCCGAAGAACAATCGTACGTCGTTGGGCTGTCGAAATTCGCATTTGCATTTATGCAAATTGAATAAAACGATTCATTCAAACCACAATTCCGAGCCCAGAAAACGGAAAGTGCCATTAGATAGAGCTCGGGAAGATGAATCGAATGATATGCAGGTCATTTCTACATCTATGTGCGTTCATGAGATAAGTAAATTTTAAATTTTTCCACATTTAGCCCTGTGATTTCTCATTTTCCCCTCTCATTTCTCGATTCCTTGCCTCTCACACCGCGCGACTGAGCTCGGAATGACGACGAATAACAGGGAAGACAAAGGAAATCAGCTGATTTTCGTTTAAAATCACAGAATAAGTGCAGAAAAGGAATCTTTAAACCACCTTATCTCATGAACGCACATAGATGTAGAAATGACCAACATATCATTCGATTCATCTTCCCGAGCTCTATCTAACGGCACTTTCCAATTTCTGGGCTCGGAATTGTGGTTTGAATGAATACTTTTATTCAATTTGCATGGATGCAAATGCGAATTTCGACAGCCCAACGATGTACGATTGTTCTTCGGCATGTTTGGATCATTTCATCAGTTGACGACGAAACACTAAAACCACTCACTAATAAGTTACAGTTCTCCAAAGTTGTCAAATTCTGGCCTCCCACAAAGTTTGATGACGTCTCATGCCTCTAAAATTGAAAATATGGTACAAAGCTCGACGCTATCTTGTGAGGGACCCAATGAACTATCGAAAAATGCATAAAAACATAGGGGGTAAATATTGTGCCAACCACCCCCTGATTTTATTCGATTCTTAGGCGACACGCGTGTTATTCCGTTGCAATTGATAGTGGCGTAGGACATAATGTGACATTGAAGAAGAATCGATTAACAATAAGTGCTTGTACACTGAATGATTAGTTGACTACTGCTTTTCGCTTCAAAATTACGGGGCCGAATTTAGCCAGCTTACTGATCCAATTCGAGCTGCTCAGCGTGGCCTCTGCCAGCTGCAGGATCACACCGTCTCCTCCCTTGCCCTGAAAAATACTAAGTTCAGTTTGCTTATTCATCCTGGGTATCGGAAAAGACGAATAATCGACTAACCACCAATCGATATCCCCGATTGCACATGATCGTGCACTCTCCTTTCGTTGCCGGAGCTGCGAAGATCTTGGACGGGTCGCAGTTCTTACAGGCGAACGTCTTGTAAGCGCCGGCAGCGCAGCCTGAAGATAGGGTTCAAATATGTTTTTATTTAAGGGACGGCTTGGCAAGAAATGACTTTCTTCATTCTGCACGCTCTCTAGCCTCTCTGAGCGATGAAAAAGTACGCGAAATGAAGAGACGATTTCTTGCGAAGCCATCCCTATTTTATTTACTCTCTCTCTATCCAAGTCCCTATCACATCCCCTCTAAACATTCTCATCATGACGATAGGTAAAACTCAAGTAGGAAAAGACAAAAAAAATAGGGTTACTATAATCAGTTGAATTTGTAGCCAACAACTCACTCTTCGGGGTGGCCTTGACACATGTGAGGAACGGGTTGTCAACCAATCCTCCAGTGCCCGGCTTGTCACGATTCTGTCCTGAATTGACGCATTCTTGATAGATCAAAAACATCTCAATCCCATTCCTACTGATCTCTGCAGCATGCACATTGCCTGATGTCACATGGCAGAAGAATCATGATATGAGGCCGTCCGCGAGAGAATCGAGCAAGGGCTGGCACAGCTCAAAAAGGTCGATACTCTGAAACTCCGGGTTTTGGGGTTCTCGAGGGTGCTGATGACGATGGGCATAGTCATTTTCCATATAGAGCCTCCGTTGGCTCCAGATGGCGTCACGTCGAAAACAGTTTTTGTGAAATTTTTCCGTTCCCGAATTCGC
>LS550519.1:577855-597177 GCA_900490775.1 Pristionchus maxplancki
GAAAGGAGAAATTCTACAAAAACTGTTTTCGACGTGACGTCATCTGGAGCCAACGGAGGCTCTTTATGGAAAATGAGTATGCTCATCGTCATCAGCACCCTCGAGAACCCCAAAACCCGGAGTTTCAGGAAATCGACCTTCTTGAGCTGTGCCAGACTCAGTCGGATCTGCTCGACTCTCTCGCAAACAGCCTCATATGATAAGGTATTTTAGGCTTCTTAAAAACCCAAGCATACCAGTCCACTTCACTCCATTCGTGCACTCAACGTAGTCGGCCTTGTTCTGTAAAATTTGAATTTTTTTTCTGCATTTTTAATTGATTTTTCCATCTTTTCTGTTATTAGACCGTCAAAATATGCTAATAACTGCTGCACCTCCAGCATGTAGCCGCTCTCGCAAGAAAGTGTGCACGTCTTGTCCGATCCGTCCATGATCATCAGCTTGGACGGCTCGTAGATGGCGCCGCTCTTCGGCTTGTAGGGGCAACCGCAAATGGGCGTTTCTGATGGGAATTCCTCTCGATCACCATTGTTTCATCGTTATTGAGTGATGAATGGAAGTTAGAATCGATACAGTTTTTGGTACCACAAGTTGCTACCAAATATTGATTTTGACGCACTAGAAGCATAGTTTATTTTGCCTAACTTACTGGGCTGTTCCGGCACGCTCGCAGAGATCGATTCGCAGTTGAATTGTGCTGTTGCTGCAGTCGCAGACTCGGAGGTGGCGATATTCCCGATTACATACACTGAAGTGATCTTTGATCTTTGATCTCACATTCTCTTCTATCAACCCCATTCAATCTTGCTAGCCATGCGTTGAATGATGTTGATTGGTTCAACCCCAAATAGTTTTCTTCTCTCAATGCCACTTTGCCACTCACTTATCCAATTTCCGCCCTTGAGAGTGGCTTCGGCGAGGCGAGAGACCGCGCCAGTGCCCTTGTTGCCCTGCAATGCGTCGGTTTGATACGGTTCCTAGCTACTTCTCCGAATACCAAACAATTTCATGGTTTTCACGAACGCTTAGACATCGAATTGGAATAAGAGCCCGTTTGTGTAAGAATCGGACAAATCCGGAGTCATCTGGCACAGTGAAAAAAGTCAATACCTTGAAAATCTGTGTTCGGGGGTTCTCGGAGACGCTGATGACGATAGGTATATTCATTTTGCATATTGAGCCTCCGTTGGCTTCAGACGACGTAACGTCGAAAACAGAATTTTATTTATCATGACTTACCCGATAACGCTAACATTATGAGAAAATGGCTCCATGGTCAGAATTTGATGGCGGTTACGCCAGTATTTTTTATTTTTCATAAATGACAAAAATAAATTTATTAGAAAATGTATCTTTTCAACGACTCATTTGTGAATTGAGAGACAAGCATAGAAAAATCCGGCATGAAAAAAATGGATTGACATATTTTTTTTGAGATTTTTAAAATACATAGTTTTGAAGGCAAAAATAAAAATAGATCTGAAAACGTCGATCCTCCCTTGTTTACGCCCTTCTGTGCCTTTGATCTACCCTCTTCCTATACCTCTGCCTGTCTGCGCTCTCTCAAGAACACACACTCTCACCCTAGACAGGAGTAGATCATTGGGAATCGATGGCTGGCGGAGTCACAGAAGGGCGAAAACAAGGGGAGAAACGACGTTTTCGGATCTTCTTTTATTTTTGCCTTCAAAACTATGTCTTTTTAAAATCTCAAAAAAATATATGTCAATCCATTTTTCATGCCGGATTTTTCTATACTTGTCTCTCAATTCACAAATGAGGCGTTGAAAAGATACATTTTTTAATAAATTTATTTTTGTCATTTATGAAAAATAAAAAATACTGGCGTAACCGCCATCAAATTCTGACCATGGAGCCATTTTCTCATAATTTTAGCGTTATCGGTTGAGTAATGATAAATAAAACTCTGTTTTCGACGTTACGTCGTCTGAAGCCAACGGAGGCTCAATATGCAAAATGAATATGCCTATCGTCATCAGCGTCTCCGAGAACCCCCGAACTTAGATTTTCAAGGTATTGACCTTTTTTCATTGTGCCGACACTTGTCCGATTCTTACACAAACGGGCTCATAAGCAGAGAAAAATATCTAACACCACTATTCGATAACATTGCAATACTGTAATCGGAGTAGAATAAAAAGAATTCCAATGAACTCACCACCAATCTGTATCCCCTATCGCACATGATCGTGCACTCTCCCTTGCCGGAAGGGGCAACCACGATCTTCGTCGGGTCGCAGTTCTTGCACGCGAACTGCTTCCACGAACCCGGCGGGCAGACTGGAAGGGTACGGTATGGTTACTGTATGGAGTACGGTAGGGCGAGCATTACATTACGGTAGTGAGGTTACTGTATGGGGTACGATAGGCCGGTTACTGTAGAGAGTACGGTACCAAACACTCACTTTTCGGAGTGGCCTTGACGCACGTCAGGAACGGATTGTCGACCAGTGGTGAGACGATGAATTGTTCACGGTGCTGCGCTGAAGATTATCGATTTTTCAAGTTGGTAATCAGCACTGATGGTTACTGTATCATGTTGAGTACGTTACTGAAAGGGAATGGAAAATTCGACAAACCCAGCCACTTCACTCCATTTGTGCACTCGGCGTAGTTGGCGCGGTTCTGAAATGAGAAATAGAAAAAGGGTTACGGTCGTGCGGTTACTGTAGGGAGTACGGTAGTGTTTTGTAGCGCAAAAGATAGTGTTATGGATACGGTACTGACGTTACTGTATGTAGCATGGTAGGGTTATGGATACAGTAGTGCGGTTACTGTAGGGAGTACTGTAGAGTGCCAATAGTACCTCGAGCATGTATCCACTCTCGCACGTAATCGTGCATGACTTGTCTGTTTTGTCCATGATCATCAGCTTGGACGGCTCGTAGATGGCTCCGCTCTTCGGCTTGTACGGACAACCGCATAGGTCCTGGCCTGAATCAGAATCGCAATTTCATCAGGAGTCGCTTTTCAGAGCTGATCAGGGTTTTGGCTTCTCCATGCTTCTTTTGTTAGGTCCTGGCCTGGTGAAGGTTAAATGGTAAACTTAGTAGGCCTTCTCCACCCAAGGCGGGCTTTGCCAACCTACTGCGCTGCTGCAAGGAAGTATTGCAGACCAATGGTCCAAGCTCTTGTTTACTAATTTCTCGTTGCTTCGTCGTAAACGGTTTTCGATCGCATGCGATCAGTAGCAACCGGTCACACTGCACGGTTCCACTTGTAGAAACGCCAGTGAGTTGCAAAACAGCGCCACTCTCAAGGTTGAGAGGCAACCTAGTAGGGGAGATGCGGCAACTATTCGGTGAGTAGTATTAAATAATTTGGTAGATAATCGATAAATAAAACCACCTTGAGAGGTTGCTGCGGCTATCGCCAGACAGAGTAATCCGATTCGAATCATCCTGGAAAGAATAATCAATAGAATCGAGCACTGGCGTTTTTGAGACATAAACATGCTTTATGAAGTAAAATTGTGTTGGATTATGCGAAATAATGCCCTCGGAAAGGGATGGAAAAGGGCGTGTATCAAATTGATACACGTTAGCGTGGAGCCGGTGATTAAAAGTGAGAAGAGGTACCCGAAGAAGAGTAGGAGTACCACGATTCTCGCCATTTTATACCCATTCTTCGTTCAGAACCTCTCTGCAACAGGGATATCTTCGCAGAGACTGCTCTCTTCATTCGGCATGTTCTCTCAGCGGTCAGAGACGCGAGAGATCAGGCAAAATGAAGAGGTTATTTTGTCAAGGACGTAGGCGTAACCGCTCCAAAACAAAATCATTTGCTGTGACCGTTTCGCATTTTTCGCTGCTCTCCAATTCACCGATCAGTCTCTCCATTCTGCATGGTCTCTTGCCTGTAAGAGAATGCCAGAGAGTTGGATTAACCTGGAATCGATACATGTCACGTTGCTGGACGTTTGCAGATTAAAGATGGTACCATTCTCTGTTAACCATGTCACTAGGGCGAAGATGTTTGTCAACTCTGCATTGAATCAGAGTATGAGTGAATACAGAATGCGTTTATCGGATAAATGATTTTCGAAATCATGGGCACACAACGTCGGGAACATCAGCGATTCCACAGAAAAGGGTGTTAGTATCATCTGAAAAATAATGTTTAGACACGACAACACAGATAGTTGGTTACAGTTGAAACTCTTCGCGTAGGGCCAATTGCACGTTGGGTTTCGGAACGGGCATAAAGCGATACTGCAGGGATCAATGTCGGAATCAGCGCCACTGAAATCGTTAGATATGCTAGAAGATTCGATTTCAGAACACGTGCACTGGCAATTTCTATATTTGTTTTGAATGTTCCGGTCCGAGTGACTTTATTGTAGCAGAAGATTCATTCCGAAAAGTGGAATGGATCGGTTCTCATCTCCGGGTGTGAAATATACGATTTCAAGCCTAACACAAGCTGATGATACAATTGAGGGTGAAGAGCGGAAATATAGAGAGTGAACGCGTGATTCTCTGTGCTTGTATAGAAGCAGAGAAGAAATGAAGTGGTGATTGATTCCGAGGAATTGGATCGAGAAGATGGCAACGTTGCATCGTAGCCAGCTGAAGACACAATTCTTCCGAGGGAGAAGAACGGATCAGAGAGTGAGCGTGCTATTATTTACCATGAGTGCATCCCAAGATGCAATAACTTTAATCAAAATATATTTTTGTACTAATAAAATCGCGTTATTTGATATGTTCGTTGTTTTGCATGGTTAGAAAGTTTGGTGCTTGTGCTGTTGACCGCCCCCTCTACTCTAAACAGGGAACCACGAATTATAGAGATAGGGGGTACCACAGTGAGAATAGGGTAGGGAGAATTTAAAAATATTACTTCTAAATCATAATGATACCCCTATCACTAAATATTGATAAATAATTGCGATGGGTATAGGAAATGTAGAGGGGGGGGGGGCGGTCAACTGCACAAGCGCCGAAAGTTTCTTCACATGAATCACAACTCTATTCCTTCTTTCAAAACCACAATAGCCGAATTATATTTCCTTACATTATACAAAACAATTCAAGTTTACGTTAAGATCATCATGTATAATGCACTCGTAGTAAATAATCTAACACCTCCACTCTTCCATTTTATGGTCTACGCACTCAATTGTTTCATCAGCTTGCGTTCTGATCGAAAATTCCTATAAAACGCTCGAAAACGCCAACTGGCCCATTCAAATAGTTAGGAATGAACCTTCAACTCATTTCTCTTCTCCTACTCGTTGGAACAGCAGTTGTAGCGGTTAGTTGGAACGGGGTGTATCATTTTAGAACTCGTGTTATTTCGATCTTAGGAGGCGTTTTACAACATTTTATTTGTCTCCTATAGAGTTCTATATCTACCAGTTCTGAAATGATTCACCCCCGTTGGAACATTCAACCTCCGCCCAAAGAACTAACTATTGCAAAAGTTTTAGATGTGGCTTTCCACAGGAAAAAGACGTTAATATTGCTGTGGCAGTTCATTTTTCAGGGTGCCTGTCCGGAAGGCGGAGTCTGGAGTGAGTGGTTCACGACGGGGGCTTGCCCGACGACTTGCGGAGGGCGATCCAATGCTACTCGCACTCGAATTTGCACCAATAGATGTGGAGACTGTCCTTGCACGTTCGTTACTGATCTAGTTCAACAAGATGTCCAATAGTGATGACAATTCGGCACGCGCCTCTCCCGTTTCGAACGATCTCTTGCCGGTCTGAGAGGCGGAAATAATGTGAAATAAGGAGAGATGAATGACGATTTGTCAACACTGATATCGAATAATCCAGTGGTCCCGCCACCGACATTGGTCCTTGTGGTCTCGCTCTATGTCCATTTCCTTCAAATGGAACGTGCGGTGCGCCCTACAAGAAGTCTCTCAACTGTAACCGACTCTTTCTTTTCTCGTCTAAACGGGTTTTTCAGATGATACAAGCACATTTTTCTGCGGGCTCACTAATCAACCCGCTGTAGTGTGTGTATGTATTTGAGGACTTTTTAATGCTTTATCGACTTTATAAAAATTAGTTTCGAACCAAACACTAAAATGCTTCTCAGGGTAGCTGTCCGGAGGGCGGAGTCTGGAGTGAGTGGGTAACGGGGCCCTGCCCGACGACTTGTGGTGGCTACAATAACGTGACTCGGACTCGAACTTGCACCAAGAGATGTGGAGACTGTCCGTGCAGGTTTGTCAAGAAAAAATCGTATACTAAACGAAATCAAATGATTTAGTGGTCCCGACACGGACAATGGTCCCTGCGGCATCGCTGTGTGCCCATCCCAGTTTCCGTCTTGTAAGGCGCCCTACCTCATGTCTGTCAACTGTAATGCAGCTTTTCTTTCATGACTTAGTTAGTGTTTCAGATGACACAAGAACGTTGTTCTGTGGACTGAATAATATTCCCACTGTGGTATGCAGCCCGTGAATACAAGGTAGTTATTCTATCCAAATTAGTTTCTGAGCAGATCAATTTTCAGACTCCAAGAACGGCCCATTCCATGTTTTTTTCAATGCGTAAAGTGATTCGCGTTGATAAATAATTACAGTAATCGGTTCGTTGGTCAACTATAGTTCATTCGATCTCATATTGTAAAGAGTCTTTCTGTTCGATGAAAACAAGATGTATTAAAGTTGAAGACTCGGAGAATTGGAATAACATGATAAGCGCACAAATGTGTGAAAGAAAACAACTTCCTAGATAAGCGGACGGGTGTTTCGGTCCGTAGGTCGTATACGCCCGACCCGCTATTATTGATGAACCACTAGGGGTTGGATAAACGCTGTTGAAACTTTGTCGAGCACTCTATTGGGACCATAAGAGCATACGACAATATCTACACCCAATTTAGATATTTCACGTTTTTAAAATGTAAATTATATCAACAAGGGATTGAAACAGAGGACAATGAGGATGTTTTATTGTCCACGAATCTAACGAACGATTTGAAGAGCACGGTGAGATTCCGCAGGGACCAACATCGTATACAGGACCACTTAAAACATCTGATTTATTTTTGCTCACAGTTTTGGGCAGTCTCCACATATCTTCGCGCAAGTTCTGGTACGCGTGACGTTTGAATTTGACACGCAAGTCGTTGGGCAAGACCCAGTTATCCACTCACTCCAGACCCCGCCTTTAGGACAGCCAGCCTTAATAAAAAAGTTGCTGAACGATGTAATTTGTGGGCAGAGCGCTTCCATGTGCGATAATCAATTGTTTGCACTTCAAATGAAGTCTTTTTTTGGTGAAGCACAGAAATTGCAACTAAACGTAACGATCGCTGCCCCAAATGCGATGAAAATAAGAGAAGTGAAGGACGGGTGCATTCCAAAAAATTGGAATGGAGCAGAGCACATAATCGAGTTTTGAACCAAACGGATAGCTGTTTATACAATTGAAGGCATAGAGCGGAAAAATAGGCGAAGGCGTGACATCCTCTGCCACGTGCCCACGCCAAATATGCGATGCTATCAACGTAAACAGCTTATTGTAAACCTAAAATTGTTATAGATCCGCCCCCGACTTCGCAGGTTGGAGAGGTTAACAAATCTTAAGAATGAGTGAAACTCTTCCATTCTTTCAGGGAACTCCACAAGTACCAAAAGTCGACAAACTTTCGAACCCATGCAAACATATCGTAATTATATGGTTATCCTCGTCTGTTGTCAATTTAAAAAAGGCAAAATATGAAAGTTTGGGTAACCAATCTGACAACGCAGTGTTGTAGATATTTCTTTCAAACACACCAAAGTTCTGACAAGCGCATGTTGATATCTTGCCTCTAAACCGTTGAGGCTTGACGGTCAGGGACTAATCCGAAGTGAGCGAGGAGAGGGAGGAGAATGAAGAGAGCGCGCATGCAAATGATAATTGAGCGAGCGTTAGTGAACAGACATCTTTAAAAAACTGAAATATTACTTTCGTTAAGAGCATTGCATATTTGTGATGCAAACGTGGTGAATAATAACACACCTTCGCTCTCCCTTTCCCCGCTCTTCGCCCCTTTATGTATCATCAGCTTGCGTTCGGCTTGAAACCGCCTATAAAACCCTCCATGAACTGTTTCAATCCAAAATGAATCGACTCTTTTTGGTTTCCACATTTATTTTACTAAATGTAATGTGGAAACGAACGATGTTCAATATCTGCTCATGTAATTCAGAAGGTTTCTTAAGGCTGGATGTCCGGAAGGCGGGGTCTGGAGTGAGTGGGTAACGGGACCTTGCCCAACGACTTGCGGCGCGAATTCGAACGTCACTCGGACCCGAACTTGCACCAACAGATGTGGAGATTGCCCGTGCACGTGTGTGATAAAAAAAAGTCTACTACCATATCCGACGGTTTCAGTGGCCTTCATACCGACATTGGCCCTTGTGGTCTGGCACTATGTCCGTTCGGATCGCGAACTTGCATGGTTCCCTACATGAAGAGGCTCAACAGTACGAAGTTTTACCTTTTCTTCATTTATAAAAAAATGGCTTTCAGACGTAACAGGACAGCTATTCTGCGGAGCTGCTAGTGTTCCCGCCGTAGTGTGCCCGTGAATCCGAGTTTGTCATTCAAACCAAATTAATTTCTGAGCTAATCATTCTTTAGACTCCACGAACGGCTAAAACTGCCCCCACTCCTTCACGCGCCGAATTAATACATATAATTTGCGTTCCGTGTGATTCAATTGAGTTTACTGGACAGATTGAGAAAACAACACATAATCAAATATTGACAAATAATGGGGTGATTGCATACATAAACTGCTGAGTATTGCGGGAATAATGATTTGTGAGGAATTTTTACTTCCGGAATCCCTTGGTTCCAACTTCTGCCATAGCCTGCCGAAAAGTAGTGGTGCTGACTGTACGAACTAAGGTCACAATTGGTCAGCAAGTGACCATCTGATCCCCGCTTTCTCGAGTATTCTTGAATCGTTTTTGTCGAAAATGTGCTTGAGGCTACGATA
This sequence comes from Pristionchus maxplancki, assembly GCA_900490775.1. Lineage (NCBI taxonomy): Eukaryota > Metazoa > Nematoda > Chromadorea > Rhabditida > Neodiplogasteridae > Pristionchus > Pristionchus maxplancki. The sequence goes on from LS550519.1 coordinate 586,825, forward strand.
GTACCGCCTCGGGCTGGGTCGAATATAATCTAGAGAAGCAGTTGATGTCGAGAAGATAGAAATATGAATGACCCAAATTATAATTCATTATTTTATAATTTTATTTTTTTATTTTTTATTATAATTCCTTCGCCATTTTTTCGCGTTTATTATGCGATTATAAATTCTGCAGACAATAATAAAATGGGAAACTTTATCTACAGAAACATTGCAGCTGTCCGAATTGTCAAATAGAAGTAATTCACTTTCTGAACCAGAAAGGATTGAACGAGTTGAAGGCAGGTACAATGTACTGGATGGTCTTGACCTACAATTATTAATTAATTAGCAAATAAGATCAGTCCCCAATCAACTACCGTACCTCCTCCTTTTTGTCATCCTTCTTGTCTTCCTCCTCCTTCTTCTCCTCTTCCTTCTTCTCCTCCTTCTTCTCGTCTCCTTCCTTCTTCTCCTTAGGCTGCTCGAAAGTCACGAACTGGGAAGGAATTCATGCTCAAACGTCAAACTGTGAGCGACTAAGATCTGTTTTTGAAAAGAAATAGGAAAATCTCACCGGAGATCCAAAGAACGGCGATCCATACACGAAGGGAGAGCCGCCGTAGTAGACCGAGGGGAATCTGTGAAGAGGACTCTTTGATGAATGGATTCGACCTACTTTTATTCCAATTATTGAGATACTCACCCTCCGTACGACACGGTGTTGACTGCTCCGGGGTAGTAGGAAGAGGAGGAGAGGAACACCTGACGCTTCTGCACACTGCAAACAGTCTACTAGAAACAATTTCTTATCTCATCAATCTACGCTCAATTCCCTTTGTCTGACTGTACAAGAAACAAGAAAAGCGAAACCGGGAAATGCGGATAATCCAGTACTATTACTCACGTCTCAGCTGCCATTGTGAGAGCGACGAGCGCGAGGAGAGACAGGGCCTTGTACATAGTTCTGGAAGATTTCTATTTTCGAATAGATGCAAATCAACAATCAATTAAACGAATATCGAAAGAGCGATGTAGAAAGAGTGAAACACATTTTGCTTGCAAATAATCGATGATATTCGAATAATCGAGTTGCATTCCACCATGTCGAGGGGTGTGGGCGCATCTCGAGCATTTATACTCGCTAGCTCGCCTCTCGGTGACCTCTTTCTCGCTAAATTTCGCATTTCCGAACGGCAAGAATCAGTGAAACGCAGGGATCACTGATATTTGAGAGAGTCAGAGAAAACTCCCAGCGCTCCCGAGTTTGCTACTGCTGAGCGTAGGTAAGTCGAGGAAAGAGAGATCATAAAGTTACGAGAGAGTTCTTAGAAACAGCAGAAACTTCCTTGCGAACGAATTACTACTTACGTTTGTGAACCACTGGCACAAAGCTGTTTACGAAGTTTTTGCCGGTACTGACTGATTGGGAACAAAACAACAACTTAGAGTTGTTTCATTCAGCAGTTGATGAATTACTCTACACAATCGTGATAAAAATTGGACTGGTGAACATGTCGATATAATAAAAATCTGATGAAACACACTTGCACCATACAACTCAAAAATAGCATTCATTCCAGTGAAAAGTGCGTGACCCGGTGGATCTCGGAGATATCGCTAGAAGTTGAACTATTCGAGAAAAAGGTCAATGACCGCTTAGCCGATGTTACCCTATGCGGAAGCGAAGGGGAATTTACAATTCACGCAATTAACACTACTGCGCATCTTGTTGAGACCTTCAGTAGAGGTCGTGGGGTCATTTCGAAACAAAAAAAATCCGCCTTTCAATCAAGCGGGAAATCAATTGGTTCCAGTAGAGGTGAGTACCGCTTAGGCAATGTTCTCATATGCGGAAGAAATGCTGCGTTAGATTCGGCAGTTTCTGCACTTCTGAGAGGCATTCAGAGAGTCCTCGATATTCGTAAACGAATTGAAAGATTCAACGATTTTCTTAATGTTTCAGCTATTGACGGAACGATTTATTTTCTTCTTCTCTTCGCGATTATGAAGTACAGAAAACTCCCAAATACGCATTGAAATCACGAGAAGCTGAGCGGTTCCACTCCGAATTCCTCTGCCTACGCAGTTTCAATCATGCTTTTCACTCAAAACACGTCAACAACACAATCGATCAGTTTTTGATGCTTTATCACATCACACAATCAAAAATACAAATCATGAGACATTCGAGAGATCACGGGGCGGGTTGGTTGAGATTATATCGATCGAATCGGCGATATTCAACGGTGGTGTAGTATACGGTAGATGGTATACGGTTGCGGATTATTTTAATCGATAATCTAGGCCACACGGTGGCGATTGATGAACGTCACCTTGACGTCCTTCTTCTGGCCGGCTGGGAAGGGTGTGGAGAGGAACTGCAAGTGGTGTACACATTAGGAAAGGTCGCCCCGTTGAAAATTGCTTTGCGTGTGCGCAGTTGTCAATCGTCGTCCTCACCTCCATGTTGTCGAAGGGGTTCACCGAGTACGCCACCTTGCTCTGGTCGTTGTGGGGCACACGCGCGTAGTAGTGCTCGCCCTGTGGTGTGCATGGTTAGGAAACGTCGCTTGTCTATTTTTCAACTAGACTTGCAAAAGTGGTAAATATCGCTCACCGGCGCGGGCTCCTCAGTGGTGGTGGTCGGGTACTGGGGAGGTCGGCTGAATTTCGAAAATAATTATTACATTGAATATTTACGAAATACCTGTACGCATTCTGGGCAGCATACGCGGGCTGAGCAGGTTGCTGGGTGTACTGGGCTGGTTGGGGTCTGAAAGTGTCGGAATAAGATTCACTCCAAATATGTTTCAGCATGTTTTCAAAGAGTCTTCTGACATTCCATTTGGTTTCGGGAACTTTATCCACAAAGAAAAATAAATCATTCAATGCAAACCTGTATCCGTTGTGCTGTCTGTACGAGGGCGACGGTACGTAGTCGGGAATGGCGCTCTGCAATTATAAATTTGCTAATTTAATGAGGTATAATTCATAATCGCATCAATAATTCTAATAACACCTCCTCACCTGAGTGGTGGTCGTTGGCTCAGGACGAGGGCTGGCGTATGCATTGGAGTTTCTGGAATGATCAAATATGTTTCACCTGTGCCCCAAATCGTCAAACTTTCAACATAGTTGATATATCGTCTGCATACGTCAGTAAAGTAATAAACAATCTCCAGAAGGCAACTGCGTTACCTGTACGGCTGCTGCACGCGCTGGTTCGTGCCCGCCCTGTAGTAGGACACTTTCCGGTTCGGGTTGTAGCGAGGTCTCTGAAGTGGTGTGGTCTTTGGTGTGCCAAAACGTCGCCTGTCGAATTTCCAGCTAGAATTTCATAAGTGGTAAACGTCGCCCTCACCTGCTGCACCGGGCGACGGTAAGGCTGACGGTACTGCTGGCGGTAGGCGGGTCTGGAGTACGAAGACGTCGGTCGTCTGGGGTAGTACGGACGGCGGGTGGGCGCGGGTCGAGGCGCGTGCTGCAATTGTCACATTTATTTTGTATTCTCAGTCTCAAATTATTCACAATCCGCTCTCATTATGGCGACAATCCTTTCCAACGTATTGTAAATTGTCTTGTTTCTTGTTCCATTCGATCTCAAATTCGTCCCCTTCGCTCTCAATCTCGCGATAATCCCTCCTCTCACCAGCTTGCAGCTCTCACTAGCTACTTCCTCCTTCACCCACTCATCTCCTTCTTTTCTCAGCACCATTACCAAACTTGGAATGCTACTTCCCCCTCCTCCCTTTCGGTTTACTCGCTTACCCCTTCGCACACTCTTTCACGCTAACAGGCGAGAGGCGAGGCTGTGAGATGGTCTGACTCTCTCAATATTTACGCACTTTCTAGATATTCTGACTGGTGAGAGATGATTAAAAAGAGGAGGCTTGACAATGAGCATCATTCTCTCTTTCCTCTCTCGTGATTACCACAGCTAATTGGAACATGCGCGAGAGAGAAGCAGCGAAGTGTAAGTGGAACCGATCGGCATAGCGTCCATTTCAGTTTGCAATCAACCGAGAGAGATAGAAATCGATAATCTATAGCTAAATCAAAGTGAGGTAATCCGCATAACACGAATCTTCAATACATAGGAACCGCTAAAAATCGATAATCAACTCTCAATATCCTTACCGTGGTAGGCTCGGGCGTGGCGTCGTAGCCGGGCGTGGAGGAGGGCTGGAAGATCAAAGATCACATCTGAGAGATCAAAAATCAAAGATCAGACCTGGTATCGCTCGCTCTCCGCGGGTCGCTCGACGTGTCTCGTGGGTGCAGGAGCAGGCTGATAACGAGGAGGAGAGGGGCGCTAAATGTTCGTGCTTGGATATGTTTCACAGCCTGTACAAAATTCAGCGAGAATCGCTTGGTCGATTGGATTGCTGTTGCGGTTTTGTGAGAAAAAACCACTTAATCGAACCTCGGTCTCGGGCGTGGTGCTCTGGTACCCGTTCGCCTGCTGGTACTGCGGGGGCACGTGGTAGCGCGCGTCGGGGCTGCAATGGGAGAACAATGGTCAAAGATCCGAGATCAGAGATCAAAGATCAGAGATTAAAGATCAATCTCCCCACCTCATGCCGGGAGGGGCGGTGCTGGTGGCCGCGTGCTGGGTGTAGGCAGACTCGGCGGGCCGCTGCTCCTCCTCGGTGAACTAAATAGTAATTTTTCCATTATTTTTGGTATTTGTTGTTATTGCTTTGGTCACAATAATATTCAAAATCTGTTAGTTTCGGTCAGGATTTCTAACTGACTTACGTCCTGAGGCGGCGCGGGACGCTGCACGTTGTGGTAAGGAGTGGCGGGAGGGGGAGGCGCGTACTGTAAAAAAGTAGATGATACCGTAATCCCAGTACTGCACCTAAATTCCGTAAGCTTAAAACGAAGTGCGTACTAGGGATGGCTTGGTAAGAAATGACTCTCTTCATTCTGCACACTCTCTCGCCTCTCTGGCCGGTGAGAGACTACGCGAAATGAAGAGACAATTTCTTACGAAGCCATCCCTAGTGCGTACCTGATGAGTGGGCGCGGCGGGGGCCGGGTAGCGCGGCTGCTGGTATTGCTGCAATAAGAAGTTGTATTTTTCCACAGAACCACCATCAAATCAATGTCGAAACAAGTCATTATTTCAAGCGTCCTCTGTGAAACATATCTGGCAAAAATTGAGAACAGTAAGTTGTCAATTACCTGAGGCTGCGGCTGCTGCACAGGCTGCAGGTACTGCTGCTGCAGCTGCACGGGCTGCAACTATTGTGTCATTACTACTCAATTACTGCAATCTAACCTGCTGCTGGATGTACTGAGGCTGTTGAGGGACGGGCGTGGGCTACAATCAACGGAATTTTTTTTAAACTATTTTGCCGCCTTTTTTTCAAAAAATATGTTAATGAGAGTAAAAATAAATTACCTGAGGCTGGGGGAAGTACTGCGGCTGCGCAGTGGTAGGCTGGGCGTATTGCATGGGCTTTAAATTTAACGATTTAGTGAATTTACGAAATTTAAAAAAAAATACCTGAGGAGTGCTAGTAGGCTGGAGGTAGTGCTGCTGAGGTTGCTGCACGATCTGAAACGAAATGTTATTTTCTATTTTTTTGTTTTTTATCGAAACGTGTCACGGAATGAATATTCTCAAAGGAATCATTGCTAGAACTTCAATCAGTGAAACATATTTGAATGAAAGACTCACTTGAGCCTGCTGCACAGGCTGCGCCACCGGCTGCAGGTACTGCTGCGGGACGGGCTGCAAATCGAGATGACGTCATAATTAGTCAATATTACGTTATCACTAGCAGTCTACAAACCGGCAGCGTGGAGAGGTACTGCTGCTGCACCGGCGCCGCGGTGGATTGTAGGTATTGGACTTGGGCCTGCAATTTAGCGTTGTAGTTCGAACAATCCATTCAAATAGTCGTAGACCCAGCTCGCCAAATACGAATTTTTGAGGAAAAGGATGTGGATCAAGATTGCTACCTGGGCAACTGGAACGGGCGTCGACTGCACGGGCACGGGCACGTACACGGGACGGGGCTGGCCGACGGCTATGGGGCGGGCGACGTACTGGGGCAGGGCCTGAATGGAAATGGTATGATTGGATTTAGACTATGCCAAGATATTATTGTGGCGATCGGTTTCATTGAGTTGTGACGGGAGCGGTGAAGCGTAATCGAGCAAGGTTATGGTAGAGAGCTAGATCTATCAACCGGTCTGGTACCGGATTCCGGTACCATCAGGCGCCATCAAGTACCTCTCCTACCTGGGGCACGGGCGTGGTCGAGATAGCTGACTGCGCGTAGACGGGGTGCACTTGCGAGAGACCAGAACCGGCAAAGAGGGAGGCCGAGGGGAGCTGAACATACGTCTGTAAGTTTTTTTTAACTTGAAACCCCTTATTGGCATGCTTATATGGCAAAAATTGAACAGCTTTTGCTCAGAAAGTGAAAAGCAGCACCTGATATCCAGCGACGGGAGCTGCAGTGGAGGAAGCGAACTGATGCTGCGCGACGGCGGCGAATTGAGGAGCGGTGAAGGGCTGTGAATAAGACTTTTGATTCTTGACTACGCCATGAAACTATCGACGCTTTTCGATAAATCACGTTGATGAGGGTGTGGTGAAACATAAACATAACCAACAATGGTGAAACATTCTTCTCAAAATGAACAATAGTTTGAATGTAATTTTTTTCTTAGTGTGACGCCAACCCAACGCCAAGGCGATGAAACCCTACCGTAACCTGCTACCATACCTTCTGCTGGGCGAATCTCGTCGGGAAGTACTGCGGGTACTGCTGCGAGAAGGCGGCGACGTTGTTGAAGTACATCGGATTCTGAGCGGCGAAGAAGGCCTCCGAGGGAGCGACGGGCGTGGAGGAGGAGACGACTGGAATTGAATGGTGCCGATCACTCGCAAAATTGATCTCTAGGAATGTGAAAGACCACATCGAATAGATTGTACTGAAAAAAATGAAACACTGGCTTGAGCTTGACAATGTTTTCGATATTAATGCCTATGATTGGAGTTTTTAGTAGAGATGTGTGGCGTACCAGGAGCAGCTGTGGTTGTAGCCACAGCGTCGACAGCGACGCCGGCGACAGCCGGCACGGCTGTCGTCGTGGTCGTCGCTTCAGACGACGTCGCGACGACGGGGATCGGCGTCACGGTGACGCCGGCAGCTGCGACTGCTGCAGCAGCAGCTGCCGCTGCAGTGGTCGTGGTCGGAGATGCGACGGTAGTCGTCTCGTCGCCGTCCTGGCTGACGACGGGCAGGTTGGGGTCGACGGTGGTGGTTGAAAGGCCGGCAACGGGTTCCTGAATTTGGATGTGAGAATAAAATATTCCTGATGATTTTTTCGTTCAGAAACAGCGCAAAGCGTTGTAGTGTTATCTAACTGTCTGGAAATAATTATGAAATAGAGTGCTGCAGCGCTTGTTATTGCTTGTTGAAACATAAGCGAAAAGTCGACTTTCCGCGCGACTGTAATTACAAATCTGCCTAAAAAAGGCGAGTCCGGATAAAATAATCCTCCGTACCTTCTCAATCTTGACCATGGGGTCTTCCTTGTCGTCGAACCAGACGTTCTTCGTCTTCTCGCCGGCTTCATTTTCGGTCGTCGAGGCGACCTGAAGTTTATTTCAAGATTTATAATAGTTTAGAACGTGAAACTGTGTTTATCGTATAGCTTAGTAAGCAAGATCAAATGCAGAATCTCATAGACGACGTACGACGACGGGGCTGCCAGAAGCGTTGACGTCTCCGCTCTCAACGATCTCGACGTCTTCCTTGGGCGCGCCGGGGAATCGCTGCTTGTAGGCGAAGACCTGGAATTGTATTTTATAATGCCATGAATTAATTTTAATGCCCACAGTTCGGTTCGTCTACTGAATTCTCGTGCAATTTGCATTGTTATCAAATTTCTTCCTTGCTCACGGAAAAAAACAAAATACTAAAGGGATAAGGGTACAGCTTTCGCTCAATGTTGCGCTGCTCATTTTGTTTGCCATTTGATGATGAGTTGATGATCCGTACTGGTTACTCCCAACGGAAAAGGTTCGCTGCTATCCCTCCCTAAATAGATAACAGTTAGAGAGCTAGTATCTCATTCGATTTCTTGCAACTAGTGAGAGATGGAACAAACGAGTAGCGAAATGGATACTCTATGAACACCCACTCACATCCCCCATTCCGCTTGTATTATGGGGCGAAAATGATTTTTATTCAGTTCTATTCGAACGCAGGATTAATAGATTTGAGTATATTTCATTTTCAGGTACTCGTGAAGCATAACTGAACCAATTTTGTGAATTCACTTGTTTTCATTTCCCTTCTCTTTTTCGCCAACTTCATCTACTCATTTCTTTTACATTTTCTTAGATTCCGGAATTAGTTTATTGCACTTTACCTTTCTTCTATTGATCGTCGCCACGCCCGTCTCCGGGTTTTAGAAAATAGGCTCATGCCAAGATATTAATAACCACCCATCCCCTACTATTATCGATTTGATGTGAGCATTCGTTTATGATCTATAAATGGATGCACATATTTCATACCTTTCTCCCATTGATAGTCGCCACCTTCACGCCCGTCTCCGGGTTGTAGGACATGGCAAAGACGGACGGCTCGTCCGAGGAGGCATTGATGTGCTTTCTGAATGAGACTTACTGTTGCCTAATGTTTATAAGGGAGGAACTTGCGAGTATTCAAGCACTGAAAACAGTTGTAAATCGTACCTAAGAAGTCCCGTCGGAATCGTCAGCTTGGGACTCATCTCGAAAGCTGGGCGGGGCACGGGCGCGTACTGCAGCTGCTGGTAGGGCTGCAAAGTTAGTTTGCGATAACATTATGCTACGGTAACTCTCAAGCACATCAGCTTACGGTAACTCGCACGCACCTGGTACGGGTAATAAAACTGCTGCTGCGCCTGTTGGGGCTGGGGATAGTAGAACTGCTGTGCTTGAGCTTGAGGCTGTAATTTCATCGACTAAGTAGTTAGAAACTTCAGGGAAGTTACCTGGTACTGCACATATTGCTGCTGCTGGACGCCGGCGAATTGCTGTTGCAGCTGCTGCGGGAAGAAGTACTGCTGCGGCTGCTGCACCGTGGCCAGAGGTGCCTGCACGAACGCGCCGGCCTCCTGACTGGAAGATTACGGTAGGTTGGAGTTCGGTAGGTCACACTCACGTTTGCGCCTCCTCCGCGGCAAGGCCAAGTGAGACGAACGCCAGCGGCGCCAGTAACCGAATCATCTAAAACAGTTAGTTCACGATTGCCAAGTATTACGGTAACGCAGGGTATGGTAGGTACAGGATCAATAATGAAGGCGCGCCACAATGATCATAGACAGTAGCAGGAGACGATTGAAGCAAAAAAGACGTATTCCACAATCTAGAGGATCGCGGAAACCCGGAACGATTAGCCGGCGCCAAACTCAGTCAGTGTCAATGTCACATTCACGCAGCGAGAGTGGGAGCGATAAAGTTTCGAGATAAGAGAGCAGTTTCTCCTCTTTGGTTCCGCAGCTCAAAATTCTCAGAACTGAAAAAGGAGACGAGGGGCAGTAGCGTCCGAGATCATCGTTTTGTACTGTGGCGAAAAAGGTCGTCGACCTCTGCCTAATCCCTCGTCTCTCCGTGGTTCCAGAGTATAAGAGAAGAGTGGAACCGACGAGTGACCAGGCAGCAGAGTAATTTGAAGTGGAACCGGAGCGCGTAATGAGACGGAGTTTCGAGAGGGGAAGAGGGGAGCTTAGCCGATTTCATTGCATCGCAATCCTATGATGGCGTGGCGATTTCAGAGAAGGCGGTAAGTTAGCGGCAATTCGAGCTGGCAACCTTGAAATGCGGAACCTCGAGCTTTCCCCGATTGGCTCTGATCGATATCAAACCACACTTACTGTGTTCCTTCTCATGGAAAATGCATGGATTCGGGGGCTTTAAAGAAAGTTCGTTTATACAGAAATTGGCATGACAATCGAATCGAAACTTAGTTGGCCTGGACGATGGACAGCTTCTGGTTTCCGTAGGTCGAAGTGGCGAGGGGAGCAGCGGCCCAAGGGTAGGCGGCGGTCGGCACAGCGGCAGATGCAGCCCAGGGGTAGGCTGCAGGGTAGGCGGGGCCTGCAGCAACTGCAGCAGGAGCGGCAGCCCACGGGTAGGCGGCTCCGAAGGGATACGCAGCAGGCGCGGCAAGGGGAGCTGCAGCAAGGGCGACGGCGGGTGCTGCAGTCACAGAGGTCACGACCGGTGCAGCAGCTGCAGCATAAGGAGAGGCGGCGAAGGGGTAACGGACGAAGGGAGAGGCCGCAGCTCCGTAGGGATAGCCAGCATAAGGGAGGGCCGAGGGGTATCCAGCGTAGGGGAGACCGGAGTAGGGGTAGCCG
>LS550519.1:604277-619123 GCA_900490775.1 Pristionchus maxplancki
GCATCTCTCGAAATCGTGAAATGAGATACGAAAGTGGGGTTATCTCTCAGGCCCACACCCGCAACCCATACGTTCAGCATATCATTCGAACCGTCTCATCGAGCTCTATCGATTGAGCTCGGAATCACCTTGGGCTTCGATTTGTGGTGATAAATAATCAATTTAATCACTTTGTGATTAAACAAAAATAGTTATCAATTATCAACCGAGTTAGGCGAATTCTCCATGAAATTTGGAACATTTTATCTCTCACATCAAATCACCAAAAAAATCCTGGAGAAAGTTATAGCTCTCCAAAGTTGGCAGTTTTGGGCTCTTCAAAAGTTTGATGACCTACCCTTCCCCTAAAAACAAAAATATGGAACAAAGCTCGACGCTATCTTGTCTGGTACCCCAAGGGCTATCAAAATCTGCGAAAAAAACAAAGGGTCAGATTATGTGCCAACAATACCCAGATTTTATTCGATTTTTCGGTGACACGCGTGATATATTTTCGATGAAAATTATGTTTTATACAAGCGCTTGTTCAGATAGTTGACAAACTTATGGTTGCTGTGAAACTCAATGCAAATTCACGCAAAAAAAAAAATTCACACACACATATCAAACGTTGTCAATGGGTAGTCAATGCTTGTGGCGAAAATATTTATGTAATACTATACAATATGCACTATTTACAACCTGAACATTACATGGAATGAGGTAACATTGCCGTGATTGGAAAGCGACATATTAAATTGCACTAGGAAAGAGTAATCCTAATTCGATACACCAAGCAGAGGATACGTACGCTCAAGCGGTGGTAGTGCTCACAGTTCGTTTGAAGCAATTCGCTGGTATGGGAGAGGCGAAGTGCTGCCCGTTGGAATTTCCTTCGAGTTGTGCTCCTGCAATATATTCTTTAAAATGATGAACAGAGATTAAATACAAATTGAAACTTACCAGGCTGAGAAATGATTCCGATTTTACGTTCCACTGGAGTTTTAGCCTCGCAAGAAGCAGCCCTTGCTCTGGCGCGTTCTTGAGCTCGCACGTGAAAGTAGAAGTTCATGGTTACCTTAACCAAATAGTTGAATATCAGAAATCTCTCCTCGAAACACAAATCACAATCATTCAAATAAATAATCATACCGAGAAATTCCAGGTTATGAGCGTGACCAGAACATCAGCGAGATACCACAGCTTTTCCCAGTTGGCTGTAAAAGAAGGATTTTAATAAAATAATTTTCCCTAATTTTATTGTTGGAAGACAAATTCACCATTGATTGGAATGATGTACGAGAGTAGCCTTACAATATGCATATTTTTTGAATTGTGAATTGTAATCACAACAATCGCAAGCATCTAAAGGTAAATAAATCAATTTGTGATAATAATAACTCAAAATTACCTTCACGATCATGAGAAAAATGAGGGTGGGCTTATTCTCCTTTAAAAATATTTTATTTCGGTTAAATAAAGATGTCTAACCATTACAATAGCAAAAACCATCAAACTTGGAACGATCACTAGAATCGGAATCAAGTAGTAATAATGTGCGGGACTGAAATAAAATATTTTATTATTAAAAAATTACTAAATTACTTACTCGGGACGGCAGATCAGTAAAATGCTAGTGAGTATGGCGATGCTGGAGAGGATTGAGAGATACGTTGCTACCCACATTTTGGTCTGGAAGTAGCGAATTGTGAACTGAGAAAAACATCGAAAAACAATCCCCTGCACAAGCCACACTTACAGCAACATCGACATTGGTGCGTCCGCAGGATAGGTATTTACGCCACGTGACAGCAGGGACAACAGTAGCCATGATGATCCTTGAATGGATGGCTAGGGGTCGGGCTTTTTGTATCGCTTTTTCTCCTAGAAGTTGTTTATCTCTACATGATTACTAACGGTTTGGAACGGGGCGACCAGTGTGACCCGCAGATCAGAGGAGAAGTGCTGAAGGTCATTCCGTTAGCGGACATCTCTCGATCTTGAACGCTATCTCGCCCCAGTAAAAAGAGAAATACTCGTGTTTTGAGTTGGTTCTTCCGCTATCAAATCGTCAAGCTGCTCAATTGAAGAGTACTATTGAATGAGCCGTTGCTAATATCGGAGTAGCACTTTTGCTAGTAATACAGACAAATAGATTGAATATTCTCTGACTGCTAGCCAATTCAAAGCAGCAACGATCATGCTCACGTAATCACCGTGCCAGTTAGTATTAGTGGGCAATGAATCACCAGTCACGCACTCTTGAACATAATTAGCGATGTTTAGAATTTCGGTTCAGCACCTTAAACTAGCCATCTCCATACGATAGCGGAAATGATATTTATTGGAGCTACAGCAAGTACTCCGACCATCGAATTCATTTTGATTGAGTCTGATATCATCAGTGCGGATCCATATAAGTCAGCGTCAACAATTTATTTTGCCATTCTAGCAATGTTCACTGTTCTTGATTAGTTTTTAGCCAATAACAACTCTTGAAATTTTTTTGACAATTTTCACCGCTGTTTATTCGGTCAAAATGAGTTTTCGTCAATTGACATTTTTTATCGGTGTTTATTCCGTCAAAATGAATTCTCTCAAATTGGCACTTTTTACCACAGTTTTTTCTGTCAAAACCTATTGACACTTTTCACATCTGTGAATTGTGACCAACTTTCATTACTTGTGTGAAACATATTCGAATCTATTTCGGTTTTCACTGGTAAACCAGTCCATTAACCAGTTGTATTTCAATCCGCTCACAACTGGTATGGTACACTACCACTGGTTTACCACTGATTGCGAGAATCCAGAGCTATTTCTTCTCTGACCGACAAGAGAGCTATGCGAAATTGGAAAAGAAGGTGATTTTCTTCCGACGATTTCGAGTGAGTTTCACAGTGACCATTACTTGAATCTTAGTGAAACGAGAATAAAAGGGGAGAATTGGCAGAAATCATCGCAGTTTTTTCTGCCACATCTCTCCCACATAAATTGACAGTTTTCACCGCTGTTTTTTCTGTCAAAATGAGTTTTACTAAATTGACATATTTCACCGCTGTTTTTTTCTGTCAAATTGACTAGTTTATATTTTACAGAATATTCATAAAACATTGGCAAAAAAGATCAACAAAAGTACTGATTGAAAAAATGTCAAAAAAAATGTTCGACGCTGACTTATATTTTCGCAAATAGATGTAGTGGAGCCAGTGGGTCTACTCAAGAAAAGATTACTCATCCAATCAGCTGATCGGCAGCTGATCGGTTCAATCTACTTGTTGATCTTAGTAACCTATAGTTAATATACCACCAGTCACACGCTCATGACCAATATTAGTAACGGAACATGTGTGAAATTGAGGTCAACGGCTCTTTCAACCGTTCTATCTCTGACAATGAATGATCGAGCGTAGTATGGTGAGTAACGAATAAACGATGAACCCTGATCAGTTTGTTCAAAACACCAGCGCTTGTCTCTTCAATCTACTGATCTATCAACTAAAAGAGAGTCAAGACAGTGTTTGAAATGAAGAGATGCACTAAGGTCACACTTCCATTTTTTCTTCACTCCCGTTCACCCTTTACTAATCAACGAGCAAAACAATGAACTGTGATACCGAAAGATCGTATTGTTCCGCCCCTTTTCCGTATCTCAACTGGCCCTTTCGCAACTATAAAAGATGCGTAAAAAGCAACCCAGTCATCCCGAGATAACCTCTCTGCCCTCAAGCTATCATGGACACTACACAGATAGAAATGTATGTTAAATATAACACACAAGCGTCACTTGTAGGGGGGTCATGTACTACGCCGTCTGTTATATTCTACACACAAGCTGTATGTTAAAATACAAGAGACGCCTGTGTGTTGTTTGATGGCAGCCAGTGTGTGTTATTTCAAACGAGAGTTCACTGGGGGGACCGGGCTGCTCATTGCAGCTTCCGTTCTTCCGTTCGAATGTGATTGCTTGTCGTGTAGCAAGAAAGAGGACGTAGATACATACAATTGATTTATCTTCGCTCTGCTAACCACTCACATTACACAAACAATGTAAAAAAACGGGTGATCCGTTATCGATTGGGGGGCTACCGTTATTAGTCAATAAATAATCGCGATGAGGCGGAGATGGATACATTAACAGTTTTTTGTCTATTAGAAAATGCAAAATGAGGTAAACAATGGTTGTACAAAAAAATCAGTTGAACAACAAAACAACAGTTACGAACAACAAATTATCAACAGTTACGAACGAATCGAGAAATTCTCCCCTTATTCTTGGCGGAAGCTCTGCCAATGAATGAAGAATGGAAGAGAAGTCCGAATTCGGGAGTGTTGGCTGAAATTAATCATTTTAGCTTAGAGCGGGGACGGTTTAAATATTAATATTTATTCATTCTAAAATGTCAGCTAAATTATTTCAGGAGTAACCATAATGGTCCAAACAGTATGGGACGAGCTAATTATTATTGCGTGTAAACTAAACACCGAGAATGTGCCATAGGTCACTCACTTCTGCTCTTGAGGGCGCGGAAGAGGGCCTTCTCGGCACCAAGCATTTGTACAGTGGAGGACGGGTACTTGGCCAGATTAGTCAGAGATCCAACGTGAGAGATCAGACGGGCACCAACCTGTAAGATTATTGTTGCAACACAGGATATATTATTAAAAGAATGAAACACAAAACAGAAGGAAAGTGTTTACCTGTTCTCCGATGAGGGCACAGAGGGAAGGAGCGCAAGCGCCCATTCTGTCCTTGATGTACTCGTGGAGACGCTGGCGGTATTCGGAGAGAGAAGCGACTCGAGTAGCGAATCTGCAAGAAATTGATAGTTAGATATGTAATTATTAAACCTCGAGCAACGTTTAATTAGCAAAATATTGTTGAAGAGATGCACCTCTCAATATTCATGAGATCCAGCTCGGAGAGCGGTCCTGTTTCTGAAAGTAAACTTAAATATATATTTCATCTTTCAAAATTTGTTCTGACTCCTTCTTCCCCTCTTTTCCCTTTCGATTGATCGATAGCTAATCGTTCTCTGTGTTTGATCTAGCTATTGCTCTAACAAAAAACACGATATAACAAGCATTCGATTGCCCATAAATTATGTGCGTATATAACGCGCCTCCTCCCCTCAATCAGGGAGCTATGCCGATAAACTATTCCATCCTACTGAGTGAATCCTACCCCGCTAATAACAAAATTTGAGTACAGTCAATATAATTTTAAAATATTTAATTAAATTGAATACCTGTCGATGATGGTGACTGCGAACTTGGTGTATTTGTACTGGTCGGGCACGACCTTGAAGAGCTTCGGGTAGCGATATGAGTATCTTTAAATATCAATGAGACATTAATAAACCGGGAAAATTCAATGGTAAATTTAAAATAATTAAATGACTGCTTACCACTCGCGGATTTTCATGCCGAAAAGGTTGATGTCCTTGTCGAGCATGTCGAGAAGGGCGATCGACTGGATGATCATGTTGTCCACACTGTGGACATCGAACTTCACCTGCAATCAAAAACGTTACAAACAAATTCATAATTTAAAAAATTAAAAGTGAAGCGACCTCGGCACGCGAGTACGAGTGTCCGAGCGAGACCTTGTTAAGGGAGTGGTGGAGCAGCTCACGTGCGAGGTGCTTGAAGTGAACGCGAACTCCTGGTGAACAAATTATTTAGCAAGGACTGTATACGAAAAGATAAATTATTGATTTTAAACAAACCTCTAAGGATCTCAGTGTTGACTCCTCCGAAGACGGGCTTGATAATGCTGACCTGCTCCTGCAGTGATCCAGACAGACGCGAGTCGGAGATTCCGATGACAATCTAGGACGGAACAGTTACAATAATATCTTTGTAGTTATAAAAATTAATTGCGATTAAAGCCAACCTTCTTCTTCTTGAGAAGGTTGGCCTCGAGGAAGTTGACGAGGTCGGAGTGAGCGATTCCTTGAAAAGTAATTTACCAGCTTATTTTAGTCCATATTTTTAATTTTAATAAACCAACCCTCGGAGATGGCGTTGCAGTTCTCGAGAGCGTTCTCGGTGTTCTTGAAGGGCTCCAACGCGTGCATCTTGACGATGCCGCAGAACTTCTGGACATTGGAGATGGCAGTCTCGACCTGTAAATCAAATGGTTGAATTTACGCTTATAAACGCGATCGGGGATGATAATTAAGTGACGATTAAAGGATTTATAAGCATTAAAATTTAATCTGAATTGCTAAATGATGTCGATGTCTAAATGAGAAATGAGGATGTCGTGAACAGTGGGTTAACGGAGTAATACCAAGCGATTGAGCGAACAATTTATGATGCAATCAATGCGGACAGGTTGTCCGATGGTTGGGCATTATTATGGCACAAAATTTAAACAAATTAACTTACAAAATAAAATAGCAAATCGATTTCAAATCGAAAATCGCAAATGCGAATCGGTATTCGAGAGTACGGTAGGCGCACACCGCGCACTACACCATTATTTTTTAACACACATCGTATTTGTCAAGTAACACACGGTGTGTGTAGTTTCGAGAACATCCGTTTGTCTGTAATCCCATAACATACATGTGTGTTAAAAACTACACACGCGTGTGTTATTCTGAAGCGTCTGTCATTCGAAACAACACACATTTCTCTCTGTGTATCATGCCTCCTTTCAATCCTGATAATTCGCGCTACTACTTCTGCTGCGGTTGCAGGAGGATTCATGTGGCGGTGAGTACTTTGACTATCCTAATTATTAGTCACGGACATAAGCCTTTTGATTTTACAATTAGACGATGGATTGTTTGAATGGAGCATGGCGCACGCGTTAATCAACTCCTTTCGCCTCCGCATCATGAGTCAGTCATCAGGTCAAGAGTTATTTCAGACCCAGATGCGAATCGCCACTTGCGCCTCGTTCCTCTCCAGCATCTTCGTGATCTGGCGCCTCGAGTAAGATAACGTTTTAAAAAAAATTACAAAAGATTGATTCCAGGACTGAGTACAACTGGAACGTCACCTACCTGATTCCCATTCCAGTCGTGCTTCCCTGCATGATGGCTTTCGCTGTAGCCAGGGTTAGTACTATCGTATTTTTCAAAGTTTATTTTATTTGCTTATTTCAGGAGCACCGACCAATGCTTATTCTCCTGCTGACAATCAAGGTGATAAATATTATTCTTTTATAATCTGTAATTAATTACTTCGTTCCAGGTACTCGCTATTGCCATAATTGTGCTGTGCGCCGCGCACAAATTGTTCATCACTCAGCTATTCGCAGGGCTACTGAAGATGGATCGAGAGTTCTGAATTATTTCTCAACGCTTTTGAAAATTCGGATTATCGCCACTAGTAGCTGAAATCTAATAGAATAATATTTTAAAATAGATTAGTATATGAAGTCGGGTCATGGCCGAGTCTCGATAATATTGCAGTGAGAGTGGAGTGGAGACAAGCGTGGACCATCGCTGATGCTGTGATCTCCGTTATCACATGGAATTTCTCGGTAAGATTCTTATTTTTGTTTTCAATGTTCATCGTTGTGAACCCTAGTAATCAACCTTTCATGATCTGCCTCTAAACATGCGCGACTAAGACGTATCTAATTGAAGGTAACACTCAACTTCTACCATTTCGTTCGAGATAGGGAGCGCGCTAAGGCATCATTGGTCTCATGTGAGAAAGGGATGCAAGGACAACGCAAGTTTGCGATTGTCCCACAACCTGGTGAGTGACTTTACTTCGAATCGCGAAACTAAAAAATCTTTTTGAGGTTCTCACGAGATCAATAATGGAATCAACCAACTAGATAATGGACGACGTGTCTCCCAATCAACACGAACATTCCGCGCAACGACTTGAACCTTCCATGAGATGTGTTGGCTACCCCGGCTCCAGAACTTCCTCAGTCCAGAGCAATACCCTATGATGGATTACGTTTGTATGAAAAATAGGGCAAAATCTGAAGTCATCCACAGTGTGTTTCCTATTGTTCAACCGCAAAAACGCTTATTTATGTTTGACCGCTTTATAGAAGCAACTCATATCATTTGTAAATAATTTGTAAATAAGAGTATTGTAAATAAACGCTTTTTATCAATTCCAGTTACTCATTGCTGATGAGCTTTTCGAAGTCGTTGATTCCGTAATCGAACTTCTTCATGAATTCTCTGAACGGTCCGAGACCTTTTGACTGTTAATTTAAAAACAACGATCTACACGATGACCCGTTGTTAATGCTTTTCCTGTTTCATTTATCAATTAACCTATCTGTGAAGCATACCCGAAATTATAGTCAACTGTCAATGATTTCTTCTAGCCTTGAGTACTTTCCCAAATTATCGATCGAAAGGTCACCAGTGATCAATAAATCACCCCTCAACCGCCGGCTTCTGGCTTTACAGCTCGTAAATGCCATCTCCCATTTCGTACCCTCTGGCGCCTCCGGCTTCCGATGCTCCCCTTACTCCGCCCGATAACCTCCAGCGTGCGCGTCGCAAATGGTGGCCTGGCAGTCTGGTTGCCACCAGCCACGACCACCGTTTACGACCATCGGCTTCCGATACGCACCCGCTCTCACTTCTTACGACGCCCGATGACCGGCGTGAGAGCGGTCGCCACCAGCGTCCCTTTACGACCTCCGCCTCGACCCATCCCAGTCAGTCGTCAGTAGTTGACACATACGACATGGTGATCACCCTCCTCCTGCTCCTTCTTCCCCTCACTGCTTCACTGCCGATGTCATCATGTGGATTCTGTCCGCCTCAATCAAAGTGTGAACTGGAATCGAATGGACGAGCGAGGTGGGAAATTGAATATAGAAAGCTGTTCTCGTTCTTTGCTCTCGTTAAATGACAAAATTATCCTAGTCCAAAATTAGCCGAGTCTTTAATAAACTATTCATACTAATATTTTTTCGAATTTTGATTATTTACGTTCTATTTATTTGAATCTTTACAGCTGCCAGTGCACCGATGGTTTCTCCGGCAGCAACTGCGACATTCCCCTCTGCCACTCCTCCCTCTGCCTCGGGCCTCACTCAATCTGCGAGAATACGCTGAGAGGACCCGTTTGCCATTGCGAACAAGGAAGGGAAGGGTCGAATTGTGAGCTGATGAGGCCAGTTTTGATTTCTTAATTTTGCGATTCTTCCTCAATTCAATTCCTTACTGTAGTCCACGGTCCATCTCTATTAGCGTTAGAACCTTCCAATTTCGAGCAAATTCAAACACCAAGATTTTTTAAAATGTTATAATTTTCAGCGGAGAGACTCAGCCGTGGTCGCGGTGTGCCAATTCAACCTACTGTGAGGCGTCCTTTCAGAACGGAAAGTGTGATGAGGTGAGTAGTTTGAAAAGAATAACAACAAAAACAATGACGACAACAGCAACAACAACTACAACAACAACTCCTTTCAGCTCTGCAACAACCCCGAGTGTCTCTTCGACGGAAACGACTGCGAGGATGAATCGATCGATATTCAGGATGATCAGGACGATACGGTAGTCGTCCCTGATCCTACCGTATCTTCCGACCTCCCTGACAGCTCTTGCTCCTCTATTGATCTGAGCCTGATTCTTTTTGCTGGTCTGCTCATTGTCTGTATCGTTCTTGTGTTTCTGTGTGCTTGCCGTGGTTCGAAGAAGACCGCTACCAGGGCTGCGAAACCACCCCTGTGCCCGATCCCTCCCACGCCTCAGCCCTCTGACTATTGCACTAGCAATTATGATAAGATTAATTACGATGAGATGATCAAATACGTAACTGTTCCTACCATCAGCCATTCCGTTGCCCAATCAGTCTGCTCTGACTACAGTGATATTGTTTGAATTGCCCGGGTTCACTTGTTCTTGATACCAACGATGCATATCTTCTAGTATGTTGAATAAATTATTCAAATGATAAATTCCTATTATCGTTTATCACGAGATTATCGTTGAATGGCACCGATCTGCTCGGACGGTCCATATCCGGAGATGTTATTATTTTTGAGTGTTTTTATCAACGAGATGGAAGATATACAACGTTCTACCGTTCCCACCTTATCGTTCAACCTGTCTGTGAAACACATCTCAATCTATATTCGAAACGCATTTATTATCGCTGAATCACACTGATCGACTCTCCCGATCCCCATCCTCCTCCTCTCGTAATCAGTGTCTGCTGCCCGTCGCCCGCCTGGTTCACAATGATGTTTTGATGACCTCGGGGACGTCCGCCCTAGAATCGATCTGTGAATCGGCAATCTTGCTATTTGTCGCATTATTTCGTAAAAAAGTAGTTCAAAATACTGAATCCTCAATCAAAACGATTTAGGTTAGAGAGAATGCCATTAGTTCATGCAATAAATCGTGTCTATTCATTTTTGGAAAAAAATCACTCGATTTTCACACCTGGTACACTGCATGAGGACGCGGGCGGGGCGGAAGCTGCACACGACCTCCAGTGCCTCCTGCAAATAGAGTTAGTTGTCGATTCGTTTTTAAAATTTTTCGAAAGGGTTACGGTAGTCGACGCTCACCAAACGGCGGCGGAAACGGCTGACTGGTGATGACGATCGGAGAAGGGCCGACGGAGGGCAGCCGGGGCTTGGTTGATCTGTGGGGATTATTGATTTTTCTTGAACAATGCATCGTGACATCATCATTTTGAAACTATCGCTTCAGCATTTACTCGCACTGTGAAACACAATTTGTGTAGTGGAAACTCACTCATCCTCATCTTCCTCTGATGACGAATCGTCGCCCTTCTGTCCCCTGACCGGCATAACGTAGAAGAACGGCTGACTCTGCAATTTGATCTTTGATCTTTGATCTTTGGTCCCAAAATCATAGAAAAGGGTTAGACGTATCGTTTTTATAATTTTTGTCAACGTTAAAAGTGAAAGCCCTCACTGACCACAAACGGCGAGTACATTCCCCCTTCGCCTCCGAATGTCGTTCCTCCTGCCTGGATGATGGGCAGACCAGGCTTGATCCTGCAAGTATTAATACAATGCCCTAAATGTCGAGAAAAAATAGATGCAGTTGTTTGGGAGGGGGTCAGGCAGCGGTACCTGGGCATTGATACAGGAGGAATGTAGCTGAACTGGCCGGGCACCGGCCATCGATTTACGCTGT
Organism: Pristionchus maxplancki; assembly: GCA_900490775.1. Taxonomy (NCBI): domain Eukaryota; kingdom Metazoa; phylum Nematoda; class Chromadorea; order Rhabditida; family Neodiplogasteridae; genus Pristionchus; species Pristionchus maxplancki. The sequence goes on from LS550519.1 coordinate 615,368, forward strand.
TGGAAGAGAGTGCTTGGCCGCCTGAACATCGAAATCACTCAATCTGCACAACGGTCTCATGCACAAGTCATCGACAACTCATCAACAAGTATCTGGGATGTAATTACCTTGCTGCCTCTGATACTCCCTCCGGAACATGGTCAGAGCGAGCGCGGCTTCGGGCGAGATGTCGATGGGACCGGAGCCCTGATTTATGGAGTAATTAGCGCCACGAAGGTAATCATTCAATGCGCTCACTGATCGTTATCGGTGCTTTCACTTTCGTTGCACTTTGAGTTTCACATCGCTGATATCTCGAGATCACTGAGGACGATTTAATTTCTCTCGGAAATTGCGTCCTCGAAACAAAAAGCCATCGCAAGCACTCGTTTTGAACACTGTTTACCAGACTGGCCATCTTAGTCTCTTTTGTTTCATCTTATCTGCACCTCTCCTTGTTCTCACCTGTCTGGCCGGCTTCGCTGCATCCGTCTTCGCTGGCGCCTCGGGTGCCTTTGGTTTGTCCCCTGAGGGCGCGGAGCCGGGCGTCACCCAGCCGCACATCATGGCTGAAATGTTTCAATTTTCAATGATTTCGTAGTAATGATGCAATCACGGATGAGCTAATTTTGTCCGAGCTTACGAAAAATAGTACTCACTATTCCACACTTTCATCGGATCCATGAACGCCTGCATCGGATTGCTCCACAGGTCGGTGTAGCATTTCCAGTACTTTTCCAGGTCGAACATCGGGATCTTCGGCATAGTGGGCATGTACGGACCGGGATCGGGTGCACTGTCGCTGCAATAAGCAAAATAAATTCTGAGTTTTGGGTATCTCGAAGGTGTCGAAGGTACTTATTGGAAAAAGTACTAGTGTAGCTCTCCGAATGACCGGTTAAGTTTCACTTATTCTTAAAGTGGAAAAGTAAGGCACTCGGAGATTGTTCACTCTCTTTCTACGAATCGTGCGATACCGATCCCTCACTTACTATTTCCCTAATCCAATCTAACTCGTCACACAAACCTCCGCGCAATCGCTGCCATCAGCATGAGGAGTGGGAAGAAAGCCGGTACACGCCGCATCATTACTCGATTACTTGATCTGAGACGAGATCTCGAATGTCCATTGATGGGCACCGGTTTTTATAGGGATCTGAGCCTCGAGGGAGGCGGCTTACTCTCACTTACTGCGTTCGTAGTAAGAGGATGACACGAGTTGCGCTCCTACTCCCGCTGCTGGCCGCACTGGTTGTCGGGTAAGAAACTCTCGTTTTTGAATGCTATTTCCTCTGTGGTTGATGGTTGTGTCAAGGTTTTCTAGGTGTCAGACCGTGGTTGCGGCTATAAAAACGAACGGTTGTTTCTGATATCTTTTCGAGTGGGGATAGCGAGAGAAATTCCCCTTATCTCAACCAATGACGATGGTTCTAACAACAAGAGAAAGTAAGAGTGAAAGCGAGATGGAGAAATTAGGTAATCGTTTTATCCCCGAGATAATAAAGGTGTTCCCTCAATGTAGAACAAGGTTGCTGGAGGTGTTAACACAGTTAGCGCCGCTGTTTCCGACTGATTAGGTTCTATTAGGTTAATGGGGATCTTCAAAGTGTGATTACTATTTGAAAATCTTCATTTTTTGTTATTTTTTCTAAAATAATACAATTTCAGCCAGGATGTGCCCAAACCCGCCGTTCCACCCATCACCCTCCCCTCCCTTCCTCCGATGCCCTCGCTACCGCCCTTCTCCCTGCCCACCCTGGCTCCGCTCCCAGGATTCCCGACCATCCCCACTCTACCGGTAACAATGCACATTTTATTTTATATTTGACACATTAAAGGCATTTCCTTTGCAGCAAATGTATGCGAATAGGTGAGTTTGAATCAAAAATGGCTATTTCCAGACCCCAGTGGCCGTCAAACTCCCGACGATGGAGGAAATGTCTAACTTCTGGACGAACGGCATGAAGGATGTCGGTTTACTCTCATTTTTGTTATTTTCGAAATTCTAAAAACAATATTTTCAATCGCTCCCGGTTTTCAGTCATTCGCTCGCTATTCAAAAGAGGACATGTACAAATTGCATGATGAAGTGATGGTGCGTTAGAGTGAGGAATATCCGCGTGCTTTTATAAAAGTGTTCTTTGGTTCAGCCTGGTTTTGTTCGAGAATTAAACCCTTTATTTTGATTATATTGAAATAAATAAATAAATAATTGCAGGCCGGCACCGCTTTCAACCAATTCGTCGACATGGGCAAGAAGAACATGGAGACGGCGGCGAATATTGCCAAAGGTATTTTCGAAAATGATGTTGAAAAGAAGGCAGTGTTTTGAAAAAAAAAAAAAACTAATTTCGAAATTCCTTCAGACAGTGCTGCCAAGATCGTTCCCCCGCCTCCCGCGGGCGCCACCGGCCCTCTTGGATTACCGAAGGTCGAACCGCTCGATCTGTCCAAGGTTTGTTTTCGGTTAATAATCAATAATTAAAATATTAAAATATACTGATTTTCAGTTGCCCACCCTGCCTCCGCTCCCCACGCTCTTCCCGATGCCCACCTTCCCCACGCTGCCACCCTTCAAGCTCCCGTTCCGGTGATTTTCTCGTTTCAATATTGCCGTTTTGAGCACTGAGGTTCAGAAAAAAAACACTCATGGATCAACAGTAATTCTCGAAAATTTTGTAATTCTCGAAAACTTTTATTGAAATTGCATTCGCCGCGGAAGCGCATTGTGAAGAAAATGTGAAAATCATCGTAATCAAATCTTTGCAGTGAGGGCGAGGACGCAGCTGCAGCTGCAGCCAAGACGGTCGCCGATGCTGCAGAGGGCGTGAAGAAGGAGGGACTGCAGGAGGTGCTCAAGAAGGCCGACATATGATAAACTGTTTTTGTTTGCCCCGCAAGCTTGTTTTTGTTCCCGCATAACACAACATAACAAAGACTTTGCATGGCACGATAATAACATAACTGACCTATAATATTATTTGCTAATCAATAAACACAAAGCAAATAAATAATAACAGGTCGGTCAGTACTACTTCGAGAATCTCACACCGAAGCACGCGCTTGATGTGCTTACGGCGAAGTGAGTATTTCGAATTCGTTTGACAATATTTCGCAACTCCAAGAAGATAATGATAACGTTTTTGTGGAGAAAGCAACTACAGTAGCGCTCATAAGTCATTGGTCACTTTTTCAATCGGCTATAACTTTTGAACCAGGGAGGGTCGGGAGCTGAAATTTTGGCATGGTATGGATATGCCACAGGAGAAAAATTTGCGCTTAAAATGGAATCGTGAAAAATCGATATTATTGCATAGTGATGACGCAATCAGACCCTACTTTTTCAAAAAATCATATTTCCTTTGTAGAATTTTTTTTGGAGCGCCCAACTTTTTGTGCATGGAGGCACCTCTTGGGGCTACCCAGGAAAAAAATTTCAAGTGTCTACGACTTCGCACCTTGGCAGCAGAAATTCTGCAAAATCAAGGTCGAAAATTCATATCTCAGCTTCCAGACGTGCTAGAGACCTATTCTAAAGACCAAAATATTCCTCTGGGTATTACCTGATGATCCCCAACGTATGGTAGCAATAACTCACCATTTTCCGTCGGTGGCCAAAAAAGTCACTTTTTCTGGTGACCCGATTTTGACAGTGTGCCATTCCAAGGGTGATTTTTCTAAATTCGTGGTTTTAGTGTAGGAACGTTGCTAGACCATGCATTAGTAATCGCTCAAATTTTCAGGAAGTTTGCTTCACTCTCCTGCATTTGGCGATCG
>LS550519.1:661663-734974 GCA_900490775.1 Pristionchus maxplancki
TATATATAGGGCAGACCACGCACTTCGGCATTCCTCACTGAGATTCAGATTAGATCACAAGAAATGATGTGAACAATAAATAAAGATAAATGGATGTTCGTGTTCAACGTATTATGATCCGGTACCAGAATAATTTATTTGTAGCAACTTTATTCGTTAATTAATTATCAATTTCCGATGTAGAGAATCCTTTGTAGTGGGAGCTAGGCCATTGCTGTCGCACTGCACTTATGAAGCAGGAAGGCAATCTCATCCTTACTCCCTTTCCCATGTGACCGATGGTCGAGGCAATGAACAGTCGATAGGCCCCGTAACGGTAGGATCTGAATTGACAGAATGATTCGAGCAGGTGAAACTATAATCTCACTTGTTTCTATCCGTGATGGGTTCTCCTGTGATCATCGAGTACGTTTCTGCAGAGGAGCGAGCTGCCTGCAATCTATCTGGTGAGAAATAGTCTACGACAATGGTAGGTCATCCGATTAGTTACGGTAGTGAAATAGATTTATCACAAACTGCCTTATATATCGATGAGCGGTTACGGTAGCCTCGGTAGATCATTGAGAGGCACTAACGTACGGCAGTGAGATAGATCTATCACAAACTGACTTATAAATCGATGAGCGGTTACGGTAGCCTTGGTAGGTCATTGAGAGGCACTAGCGTACGGTAGTGGGATATATCGATCACAAACTGACTTTTCCTGGTTACGGTTGCCTAGGTTTGAATAGGTACGTCATTAGCAAGTGTTATGATAGCGCCAACGATTTTGAATTATAACTATACGTAAAAACGATCAAACTGTAAACACTCACAGGCTCCGTTAGGATATAGCTCTTGAAGAGAGGATCCTTGGTGATGCAGCTATGAGATTCATTCTCCTTCATCGCCTTGATTAGTCCATCCCTGAGTAGTACACCGTTCCGGAGAGGAGTGAGGGAGAAGAGGGAGGAACAGCAGTAGTCCCCCGGTTCTTGAGTGGAACGAGGAGGACAGCACTGACAGGAACAGGCTGCGGCCTCCTCGGGATCGACACTCGCGGGGAAAACTCGCTGCTCCTTCTCCTCCCTCGCACGCATCTTGTCCACTGCAGACTTCGCCTCTTCGAGGGTAGGAAAATCCTCCATCTGCAAAAGCGAAAGAAGAATTCAGAATAAACGAGAAATGACACAAGAAACAACGAAAAGACGTGAAAAACGATTCGCTTGGTGTATGCAAATCGGGGTTGCAACAGAAGTCGCCGACATGTGAAACAAAAGATGCGGCTATAAGCCGGAAACGGGCTCGAAATTAATCTGTTGTTCCGTATTTTTGTAATTGGTATCTTGATAGCTTGCCAGTCATTCCACCAGCTGTTCCAAATTGTTTGTTTGATAACATTTATGCAAATTGGCCACTGTATATGTTGAAGAGCAGTCCCTGCGACCATGACAGGCTGAGTTATTCGACATACAGCGCATTTGCAAAGCGATCTCACCAACTGGTCTCATAGCCTTGTGGGTTGAGTGATTGCCTGGCAATCGTCTCCCCGCTGGTTCGAGTCCCCGCCGGAGCAGATCTTCTATTGCCATCCTATTTTTCGACTATCGACCGCAATCAATCGATATCCGCTAATACAGTAGAAAACTTGCCTGCACCATCAATGAAACTTCAAAAATCTATAGCTGGGGTTAGAGGGACCTCTGAAACTTCGGATAAAGTGATCTCTTATCGGATATACGATCTCTACCTCTCCACGTTGTCAGTTTGGCTGCCGAAATATTCGTGCCCCTCCCCCTTTAAACTGGCTTTAATTTTTTTATCTTTTATTTGTATTTTAGTATTTTTTTATCTTTATTCGAAAATATTGTCGTATTCTAATCATTCCATGCGTGACAATTCTCCCATTCTTTTCTTATTCTTCGCACTCTCCACTCTGTCGTGTGGTTGCCTCAATCATGCCTCCGGTGCACTCTCGTCCGTTCAAGCCACGCGAACAAGAACCGACGATGGATGACAGCGTGGTTTGTTGTTGCAGTTATTGCCCACCAGTCGTCCATAGCGAGAGATCAAAGATCAACTTTGCAGTTTGAATATGTCACCAGATTGGATCAAATGACCCACAACGGTCCGAAATTCTTCATCCCACACGGCGCGAAGCCGACTGGTACGAGATCTTTGCTGTATGGTCTTTACTCTTCGAGCTCTTTCTGATCTTTGATCTCTGATTTCTCAGCTCAAGAAATCCGGGATGCTAAGAAGGTCGGCGGGAAGATCTACTCGCTGCGCAGCGAATCCGCTCGTGATGCGCTCGCGGCTTTTGTGGATGTTTGTTTTTGTTGTTGTTGTTGCTGTTGTTGTTTTTCTATAGGCAAAACAATAACATTGCAGCAGATCGAGGAGCGCCTGGCGAAGGAGGATCCGTCCTTTGCACAGAAGCTACGCGAGGAGAGGGAGAAGAAGGATGAAGAAGAGGATTTCATCGATCGTATCATCAAGAGGCTTGCTGTGATTGCTGCAGCCAAGAAGGAGGAAGCGACAGTTGCCCTCGACGTTTGTTTGTTTGTTGTTGTTGTTGTTATTGTTGTTGTTTTCTGCTATTTTCCATAAACAATAACAATTGCAGGAGGTTGAGGATTTCCTCACGCAGGACTTTCCTTTCTTAGCGCAATTTCTGCGCGAAGAAAGAGAAAGACTTCGAAAGAAGAAGAAAGCAGATGAGTTTTACCGCGCTAGACGGGAGCTATGGTGTGTCCTGATCGAGGAGGGACTCTTGCCTTACGAACGGTGTGTTTTTAAACCCGTGCTACTTTTCGCAAAAAATTTCACCTAACATTCACGGATAACATTTTCACAGAGACGGAGGCCTTTGTATACCAGACAACTGAATTCAGGGCCCTCAATGAGGCTGCAAAGCTAGGCGACGTGATGGACGAGCAATTTCATCTCGAACTTGCTGCAGCTGCAGCCGTTGCAGCAGAGAAGGAGCCGATGCAAGTGGTATCCCTCCTTATTCCTTCGTCTTTCACGTCTTCACTCCAGGACGACGACGGAGAATATCTACTGAGTGAGGCTGCTCAAGTCAAAGTGAACGCCAAGAGCGCTGCTTGGAAGAAGGTCAGCGAGGAGTGGAAGGCAGCTGCAGCAGCTGCAGCCAAGGAAGAGGAAGCTGCAGCTGCAGCTAATCAGAAGACGTCATCGACGAAGGAGCAGGAGGTACGGAACTGTGCGGTATACGGCAGATGCAAAAATCAATAAATTGGTCGATCTTCAAATTATCTCTCTCAGGACAATGTGCTTTCACTCGCGGAGACTGCCGCCGCCGTCAGTTTAATCAAGACAGCGGTAGCGCGCGGAATTGCCGGACCGATGGACTGTCCTACCGGAGCTAAGATCATCCACGAGCTGGCGAAGTACGGCGATGATGGGTACCCGTTGACGTGGAAGGAAGCTAAAGCAGCCAAGAAGAATGCTGCAGCAGATCAGAAGTCGTCATCGACTAAGGACGTCGAGAAGACTACGGTAGCTGCCAAGCAGGAGGTACCGTAACTCTTGTATACTGTAGATCTACAAAATACATTTCAGTCGATGAGAGAGGGCGAGACAGAGCTCCGTGATGCGATCAACAAGGGAATGAGAAGCGGATTTCTGATTCCCAATGAGAAAGAGGAGGTGAGATGTACTGTATATCATCAAACTATTGACTGATTCCAGGCCCATGTCGCCCCTTCCACGATGTTCGATCCTCACTTCCCGAAGGAATCTCATCATTCTTCCTTCGAGACCGGAGACTGCCCTGAAACCGCCAAGACCTGCAGTGGAACGGCCAAGGGAGAGGTAAAATTACTCAAAGATCAAAGATCAACTTCCAGTTCAGATGGATGATGAAGAGGAATGGCACGACGAGGAGACCGATGGTGCATTCAATCCGGCCGAGCCAAAGTGCAAGTGCGCCATCTCATGAGCTCCACGCACGGTCAATATCGTATCCCGAGAATAGAACGAACAAATTACAACCTCCCCATTCCCATACAGTACCCTATCACTACCGTATCCCCTTTAAATCATTCCCTTCCCTTATCGTACCCCCGATCTACCCCTGGATCGATTTCTGGTCTTTGGTCCCGTTCGAGCTTTCGCTCGACTTAACCGAATAAACGCTTATTGCACGAACAAGATACGCCTACAATGAACTAGCTTCGAACAGGGTTTGAATAATTATGTAACGCCTGGATTGATTTAGACATAATTTTAAGCTCTTTACATGCGTGAGAATGCATTCACCATTCTTCATTCTCTTCACTTCTCCCATCGACGAGCAATTTCGCCTCGGTCATGGATCGCAAGGTGGTTGGTTCTTCAGTTTCTGCACGATTACCGTAACCTCTACCGTAATCGTTCCGCTCAGGACGACGTCGAGCTCCAGACGGCCGAGGACCAGTACGCGATGATGGTCAAATCTGGTTCCATCACTCGAGCTCGGTTAGTTTCTTTACTGCTCAAGCTAATACATAATAGCCAAATAATTAATACATTATAATAAATTAAATAACTGAAATAATCGAATTAAGGGTGATCGAAATCCTCGAAGACAACGGAAGAATGTGGACAAAGCGTCTCGAGGAGAAGCTTGTTGCTGCAGAAGCCGCCTATGTGATGAGGAAGAAGGAGCAGGAGGTACGGTGGGACATCTATACAGTAGATCAAGCGCAGTCTGATGCTGGGCTTGGCAACAAATGATTCCCTTCATTCAACACACGTTCTCGCCTCTCTAACCGGTGAGAGAGTACGCGAAATGATGATACAATTTCTTCCGAAGCCAGCCCTAGTCTGATGTGGTAGATGATAGCCATTACATCCTTCGCAGGTGGATGACAAATGTCGCGACGAGAAGACCCAGGGCGCCATCTGATAAGCTACCGTACCCCACCCGTCTACCGTAACCTCCTTTCTCTTACCATACCCTCTCCCTACCGTATTCTTCCCACTGTATCCGTAATCTACCCTGGACTTCCTTTGATCCTTTCGAGTTGTCGTACAAAGTTTGAATAAACGTATCAAACGTGAATGCAGATTGAAATTTTATTTCTGATTGATTTTGATGAGTTTGAATTCGATCAATACTTCCCACTCTCGATTCCCACCCAAAAGATCTTTGATTAACTTTCTCTCAGCTTCACTCTTATTGCTGAACTTAAATGCCGCCTCCTCATCATTTATGCGACGGCCGGGCAATTGGCTCCAGATGTGTCCTTCGGATGGAGTTCCACTAGAGTTCTCGCCTCTTTAAGCGCCCAGAGATTTGTCTGAATTCGTTTCTCCTTTTTTGATGCCCTTTTCGTGCCCTTGACTGACATGAATAGTTGCTGACCACTTATAAATGCATTTGCACATCATAGCCGAACGCCCTCATGACCCTTGTTCTTTCCCAGTTGTGATCACTGGAGGTCAGAGTTCAAGTTTTCCCTCTTCATTCTGAACGCATTCGAGGGTCGCAGAGGCGCATTTTGAACATTTTCTCATGCTTCATTGCCCCATTGCATACATTCCGCGTGTTCATGTTCTTTCTCCGCTCACTTTCGAAACTAAAAAGACTGAAGGGACATGAGATTAGGAAAAGTCTAACGTTGCCTCTTTGTCGCATTGAGTAGTTCCAGATGGAACGATGCTAGTTCAATTTTCAATCTCATTTTATCTCGCTCAATTTATTTCTGTCTTCGCTTTCTCTCCAGTTATCAATCTCTTGTCGCCTACATCATTCATCAGTCTGGGCAGCTGCTCCTCTTCTCATAGGTTCTCTATCTATTGCCTCACGTCGTCAATTCTGAACACTAGAGCCCTTCATTCTCGCCTCACTGACCAGTGAGAGACTGCACTAAATGGAGAGACGAAACACTCATAGTTTCACGCACTTATTCCTTCTCGATCACATTCCGCCGTAGTACCTTCCGATATTGCTTCCCATTTATTGACACTTCACCTTCACATGACTAGACTAGTGGACTTCGCCGAAATAATGGTGGTTGCCTTTCCCCTTTTTAGATGAGATTTTCTAATGCTGGGTTGACGGTAAAGAATAGATGGATGCTAGACTTCTTCCTTAAAGTCCTCAAATACCTCCTTTCTCTGATTTCTTGCCACCTCGGGGAACCCTTCTATCGCCGTTCCTTCTCAACATTTTTCCCTTTCCAGGAAACTCTAAACACCTCGATGAAACTTGCGTTACTTTTCTCTATAATATCTTCACTTCCGCTGCACTCTACGCAGCAAAATGATAAGAACATGGGAAAGTAAGAATCACAGTTTCATATATTTCACGCAATCTCGATTTTCAGAACATACCCGTCCTGTGGCGATTTACCCACAGGGAGTTTGGACTCGTGCCAGACAATTGTGCAGAATGTAAGTTGTAGATGAGTTAAAAGTAAAGAATCCGCTCGTCCGATCACGTCCTCTAGCTCTCCCCGACAGAGAGTACATGGAATGAATAGACGGTTTCTTCATTTTGGAAAACTTATTATAGATTCAGAAGAAGGGTTTTCCCCGTAATTCAACGAAATTCAGGTGTCTGCCTGCATGGAATTATGCAAGACTTACGAGACTTATTGTCACCCGGAGATTGCTGAGGATGATGGAATACTGTGCATACGAGGTGTGTTTTTTGTTTAAAATTTTTTTATTCATTTTATTCCAGATAACTACTTGCCCCTGCATGCCGATACGCTCGGCTCTCACTACCAAAAGCTGAGCGCCCACATCAAAGCCCGAGTGGATCCAACGATTGCACCTGTGATCATTCGTACGTTCGAGAGCATCTCATTGTGATCATTGTAGATGCAAATGTCTGAAAATTCGCCAAATACCCGAAAATTCGCCAAATATCTGAAAATTTGCAGATCCCAACGCCTCCGTCGAATCAAGGCTGACAGTCATTGTTAATCCGTACAAGGGACGCATCATAGAAGTGGTAAGTGATCTCTACTTTAGATTTATTCCGGCCCCCATGTACCGACTGCTCGACATTTTCGATTCATAATTCGAAAATATGAAGTTAATAATAATAATAATAAAAAATATAGAACGAAAAGCAGCAAACGATCGGGGTCATCATGGCACTCTGGTATTCGTGGTACGTTTTATTTATTTTGTAATTTAAAAAAAAATAAATAAAAATAGGTACGACCACCGTCTGAGTTGGAATGCTAGTGAGTTCGGAAATATCACTGAACTCGGAGTCAGGCGGTCAGTGAAAATATAAGGGAAATTAATATATATTATCATTCAAGAGACTCTGTGTGGACGCCACAACTCTTTCCCGCGGGAACCGTCTCGTTCTTTACCGATGATATGTCTCGGCCCCTCGTTCAGGTTGTTATTGTAATTGATATTGTTGTTGTTTTCAATAATTTTAATTAATTTTAATTATTGAAAACAACAACAATATCAATTACAATTAAAATTCCAGGTCACCTCATCGGGAGAGGTCGTTGACTACGAATTCTGGAACTTTCGCACAGTCGTCAGTATGCAATTCGACAAATTCCCGTTCGACCGGCAAACCTTCAACATTGGCTTGACCTCGTTTCAATACTGCAGGCTGGTTGGACCGCACTACATTGAAGCGCACACGCAGGTGGGTGATTCAATAGCAACAACAACAACAACAAGTTAATTAATTTCAGTCCGAGAGCGAATGGAGACTAGTTGAGGATTTCGAGAAGACGGCTGGGTCCGGAGATAATCTTGTAAGTTTGAATTTTTTTGCAAAAATCCTCGACCGGGAGTCGAACCAAGGGGCATATTTCAGTTGCAATACAGCGTGACGATGAAGCGCTATCCCTTCTTCTGGATATATTTGATTATTGTGCCCTGCTTCGTTCTCGGCTTTCTGGTTATCGCAGCTCTGACTCTCGGCGCGGATTCGAACTCGATCGAAGCGCTGGTTCGTTGTTATTGTTATTGTTTTTATCTTTGTCATTGTTGTTGTTATTGTAATCACTCCAGGTCAACATCGGCCTCGCTGCATCCGTAGCTTCTGCTATGGTCGTATCCACAATGGTCGACCACTTCCCAAAGACGGAAGGCATTCCGAGTCTCGGTTTGTTATTTGTTGTTGTTGTTGTTGTTGTTGTTATTGATCAATACTCAACTCAGGCTACTTCGTATTCAACCAATTCGTCATTATCATCTCCATTCTCATCACTTTGGCCATTCGAACCGCTTGCATGCCAAAGATTGATGAAGCATTGGAGAAATGGTAAAAGTTGGGGAATAATCTCAGATTTTATAAGTTAAAAGCCTATCGCTGATTCCTTCCAGGACCTACTCAGCCCATTCCCGACGAAAATATCTCCTCGTCAAGACCGTTTTGTTCCTCAAACATCGCCTTTTCCTCTTCGGTGTCTTCGGACTTATCTACTCACTCTGTTTCGGGGCAATGATGCTTGAAGCCGATTTGAATTTCGACCTAAAACCGAGGAGATGGGAGCTGATCGAAACCTGACGTTTAACGTGTGATCAAATCAAATGTGTTTTTTGACGATAAATGCTGTTGTCGAGCAGTTTAAAGCATCATAAGGCCAAAGAATCACCCGAAGAGGAGGAAAACGAAGCACGGAGCGCACTAGTGATGACAATTCGGCGCGCGCCTCTCTCGCTTAGAATGATCTCTCGCCGGTCAGAGAGGCGAGAGAGTACGCAAAATGAGGAGAGACAAGTGCCGATTTGTCAACACTATTGCACACTTTTGCGATGACTCACCACTGGTTGTGCAATGTGGTGACATCGTGGGGGTTTTCTGTTCATATTTCCCATCGCATCTGGCGAAGTCGTCCGTGTATGTCAATGTAATTTTTTAAAACATGTTCACTGTTCTGCCTGCTTTCTCTTCTATTTTCACTACAGCCCACTCCCCATGTTTCCCCGTTACCCGTGGTAACAAACCCTTCTTCTTTTTCATTTTGCCGCTCTTCTGTCAATTTTGCCTCTCTCATGTTCTTCATTTGAGCGAATCTTCAGATAGAATCAATCATGCCGCTCCAGAAAGCCCATCGCTTTCACAAATCCGCCGTTGGTCCCTCCATTATTGTCAAGCGAACTCAAGATGAGGACACGTTTGCGGACTTTTGCGAGTACAATGGCTACGACCAGTGGGAAAGGGTGATTTTTTTCGATTTAAGGATAATTTTTCAAGATCTTCAGCCTAAAATCACTTTAAAAACTGTAATTATCCCTTCAGCAAGCCAAGAAGCACCGAACCGACGCGATTTATCGCGCGAACCCACTGGCTATTGACGGCTTCTCAGTTCCCTATTCCCTCGACAAAAAGAAGAGATGGGTTCTTCCTGAGCTGATTGAGGAGACGATTGAGGAGCTACAGGTAGTCGTTGAGTTTTGCATCAAAACAAAAACAACAACAACAACAACATGAATTTTAATAATATCCTCATTTGCAGGACCCATTCCTCAACCTGCGCGTCTCTGCTTCGATTCACACTTGCAGTAGAGGAGATTCATTCCCTCCCAGCGTCCTGAAAGCGAGAGAACCCGAGCAGCATCCTACGTGAGTTGTACGAATTACCAGATGGATAATTTTGAATTTAGTAATCTATTATTTTAGGATCGCCTACCACAACGTCACTCGCTCAGGAGAAGTTCAGCACAAGAAAAGTAGAAGAGCCGAGCTGAGCACTCTTGAATTGTGAGTCTTTTCAATCTTGAAAATGCTGTTATAACAAAAAAAAAACAAAAAACGTATAAATACGACTAATTGTTCAGTGCCCCACAACCCGCTGGAAATCGTCTGAATCCTTCTCGTGTTACTCCTAAAATTTGCCTGCCAAAGGAAGAAGGCCAGATGTTTCAGGTACTCGCACTCTATTTTGTCTCGAAGCAGTTTAATAACAACAAAAACATGTTATTATTGTTGTTATTCCTCAGAAAGTTCACATCCGTTACACCATCCTACAGATGACCGAGCGAGTGGGAAAAGTGAGCAAGTACAATCGGTGAGCTTCCTCCACTTTTGTCAATAAGAACTACGCTTTCTGGCGCATTTTTATGCTAATTTTCTTCAAAATGTCTACCCATTCCAGAACTTTCCGCCCCTCCCTGATCCAGCGTCGTCCGAAGGCGTTCCCCGACGACCTCCTCGACGTGACCGTCGACGATGAGCCCGCCTTCTTCGCCTTTGACGACGAGTCGGATTCAGAAGGCCCCTCGTCGCGGACGCTGGCGGACTTTGTGATGAGGAAAGGTTGACACTATATTTTTCGAGCCTTCGAATCTGATACCGATCTAAATGAATAATTTTCAGTTGAAAGACCAAAACGCTCTCGGTCCCACAAGAAAACACCTTTCTGCGACGAGGAGCTACCCTCCCGTCTGTCCTTCTCCCTTACGGACAGCAGTGATCTGCGCATTGACGACTATGAAGTCGTTCCCGACCCGATTCGTTTGTCACTCAATGAGAAACTTTCGATCTCCGGAGAAGAGAGGATGTGCTCGGTGTGCTGTGAGATGAAACAGGTATGGCAATCATTCGTTCTAACTCGAGCTGTGCTTTGACGCAGGAAGACCTGACCTGTAGTAATGAGGTTCATAGGCCCTTGGATGCTTCAATACAGGGAGATGATTGACTAAATATGGTGATGGTACGGTTTAGAACTCGGAAAACGAAACCTGATTATTCGGAAATATAGGACTGGGAATTTTCATATTGAAACAAAGCTTTTAAAACCTTCTTTGCATAACTATTATCTTGGAATCCTACTCTGAGAACTGGTCAATTGGAACTATGGTAATGGCATGATTGATGAGAGAACAAGGGACTCGTAATCCTCGAGATGCAAATCGTGTCTCAGAACGTCTCTTTCAAAACCTACGTTTGGGAACCGCCGTTTCGGAACCGAGAAATTCAGACCCTAGGGGGTCAAACTTAAGTTTAGTAATGCAAATTACCAATCTAATCACATACAGTGCCTCAAATTTACATTATCTGGCCAGTGCAATTCTTGAATCGCTTAATTTCACCTTCCGAGGTCTCTCAATAGCAGTGGTTCCGAAACGGCGGTTCCCAAACGTCGGTTACGAAACGCACGTTCCTATGCAAAGGTTGTATGGAAATTGGTTCTCAGACAAGTGTTCCAGACTGTCGGATTTGCATTCATTGTTCCCACTCGATAATTCTCAAGGATCAGTTTCCCTAATCGATAGTTCCATTACCATAGTTTCGAACGACCGATTCCCAGATCGGAGTTCCAATGAAATAAGTTTCAATCTCGGAGTTATAAAGCGTACCATCACCCTAAATATCCTTTATTCAGTCATTCACCAGTGCCTGTGGCCACAGCAGCTGCTCTAGCTGCTGGTTGAGATACATCGAATCGGCTATCATAGAAGGCAACTGCGAGATTACTTGCATGGTAACTATCTCTGCAATATTACGCGCCTTCAAGTACACCCTTCCAGACACACCCTTGTGTCCAGTCACTGACAGAACCAGAGTTGCGACCCCTTCTCTCAACCGAGTCTTTCGTGCTAGTCCAGCGATTCCTCACTGATGCATCGGTGAAACAAGGCCGCGCTCGCTACTGCCCTCAGTGCCATCGAGGAATGGCGTATACGGGGTGAGCGGAAGAACAAAATATGCTTATGGAAATAAACCCAGGAATATTAGTCGAATTGCAGTAAGATACTGGACGCATGTGAGTGCGGCGCTCGACTTTGCGGTCGTTGCTCTTCTCTCTTCCACTCCCCACTCTCGTGCGCGGATGCGGAGTTGTATCAACAGTATCTGAAGAAGAATGGTAAGTTGAAGAGTAGACTTTGAAAGATAAACAACTAGTTCCTTCATTCCTCATTCTCGCAAGTTGCATAGCGGTGAAGGAACTAGTTCTTTACGAGGAATTAGTTCTTTATTGGCACTGGAAAGAACTAGTTCCTTCATTCCCACCTTTTCACAATTCTTTGACCGGCCTCAAAGGGGAGAGAGAGGGAGAATGAGTGGAGGGAACTAGTTCCTTTACAAGGAACTAGTTCCCTCGTTTTGAGAGGAACTAGTTCTTAGTTGCATAACTCGTTGACTTTCAAAGTCTATTGAAGAGTCGACTAGTTGTAATCCAGAAAGGTCCTTTAGCACAAAAAGACACGGGCTAGAGCATTCCGTAGCGTTCCTATTCAGCATTATTCAAAATTCCGAGATCGCTAATCAGCTCAAAACTTTCTAGATAATACACTTTAGGAATAGCCTCTCTCTACGAGATCACCCCTTCAATTACTCGAATTACTGACCTCGTGCGTTGTCCTGGTTGTGAAGTGCCTATGCAGAGGGAAAGGGGGTATTAATTAATTATTTATAGAAATTTTTACCGATTAAAATATTCAGATGCCCCTCCATGACATGCCTCTGCGGCGTCCAGTTCTGCTACAAATGTGGCAAAGAGAGGGACGGACCGCACAATAGCAATGCCTGCAGGAGACGGAGATTCGAGGTTGTTTTTAATAATTTAACAATAATTAATAATTAAAAATACGATTTAGACCATAATCCTCATGGACGTTTTCCATCGCTCCGAATTTTCGACTTTCCACATGAATAATCTACGGGAAGCAGCAAGGTTTGTTATTACCGTTGTCGTTGTCTTAGAAGTAGATTCAGACGCCGCGCCGAGCTCAACGCTCGCAGAAGGGAGATCAACGACCTTCTGAAGTGCCTCTCGACGTCAACGAAGAGGCGGATTCTGAGGACGTTAGCGGCGGTGAGATTTACTTCATTTAAAAAAAAAACGTTCCAAGAATCTGAATCATGAATATGATTGCATTTTAGATGACACTACTTCACGAGTCCAGCATCCTTCGATCTCGCAACAACGAGCCTAACAGACTAAAAGCCGGATGGATCGAGCTGACCATTTGCCGGTTCCTGAATACCAGGAGGTTCGAGTGAAGATGGAAACGAATTCAATAAAAATTTGTAGTGCAAATCGTCAGGAGATCGAGGAGAAATGCACCAGGCTCTACAGAGATCTTCAATCCATCGCATCTAATTCAACCGGATTAATACGAATCTAGCATCTTGATCTATCTAAAATACAGATATACAGATATGTGATATTACGAATATTGATGAATGGCCAAAACGATAGATCAACGATCGATAAACAACAACAACAACAATAACTGCAAGGCGTTTATCAACCGGGACCATCAATTAGGGAAGGTCTTCATCAGTCACTGCCCTTTCTCTTCTCTGAAATAGTGGTTACTGTAGTCTTGAAAACTCAATTCCCGATTATCCAACTACCGTACCCTCGATACCGTACCCTCGTCATAGTCAATGACTTCAGCGGGGGGAAGGGGATCCATATCAAACGGCTTCGCGTCCCTGCCCTTCCTGGCATCTGAAAGGCAGATACTGTAGTCTTGAAAAGTCAGTTCCCGATTCGCCCTGCTACCGTACCCTCGATACCGTACCCTCGTAATCGTAAACGTCCGGGTCAGGAGGGGGATAGATTCCACCAATTTGCTCAGCTCGGACCGGTCTTTTCCCTGGAAATCGATAGGTTACAGTCTCATAGCGTACTCCAAGAATTACAGTAACCCGAGGTACTGTAGGCTACAGTAACCCAAAGTACTGTAGAACACCGTACATTCATTGTCGGGGAAGGAGTGGGAGATTCTGGCGGACGTGCAGGCGAGCAATCTGCAATGTTTACGGTAGTCTAGGGTACTGTAACCCGAAGCAATGTATCGATCTACGTACGCTGCCAGTGAGAGGAGGACGAGAAGCTTCATGGCTGATGCTCGTCGAATATCTGGGATACGGTAGAATAGCCGAGGTCCAAGGAGTCCGCTGGGTCAAACTCACAATCCGCTGGGAGAGAGAACCACTACTCGCTTTGGGAGGAACGATGTGGAGTGAGGGAAGGAGAGGATGGGAGAGGGACGGATCGATTAATTGAATGTAAATCGAGGATCAAATGAAGGCTGATTGCACCATTTATTGGATTGGAATTTGAAATTCTTTTGCAAGTCGTCGAGGAAAAAATTGCCCCATTGCATAATGCATTATTTTCAATCAAATCCTGCGAAGAGCATAAATAAATTGCGTGTTTTCGATGTTCCGGATCGAAATGTGATCCCAGCATTCACGAGGCTCTTGCTCAAATTATGAAACTGCAAATGGCCTCCTCAACAGCTGTTTTCCCTTCTATTCCCGGACAATTATTACGTATTCTTGCCTCTGCCCAATGAGATGACGTATCCATAGAGCTTTCCCCTGCCTTCCTTTTCCGTTATGGTCACTGACTCAATAGTCTCTCCACATTTTCCTCTTCTCTGCCCAGTCAGGCAGGCCGAGAGAGCACAGGAAAAGGAGAGAGTCGGACTATCCGTCAGTCACTCTTCATCTCTTTTCGTAAGGCTTCGGCCTTCTCATTTCGGGGGCCTGGATGGGTGATCAATGTTCGAATCTTGTGGACTATTTCTCATTTTTCCCATTTTTACGCGTAAAAATGAGCAATTTGCGAGTCAATTCTCTATTTTCCGTGGTCAAACTCCTGCTTTCTTGGTTTTCCCGCGAAAATTAGGCTGCGTGCCTCAAGTTTTCTCTTGCCTTTGCCTTCTAATTACGCTCATTTGTTCGACTCGCCAAAATTGATCAAGTCTCGTGTGGAGAATCCTCGCAATTATCTCGGTATTCGAAATTCCAGCGACTATTCTCGGCGCAAAAGTGAGAGGCGGCGGCATTTGCTAGGCTACTCACTTGCTTCGTTTGCGAAGAAACCTCTCTGAACAGTGGCTATAAATCTTTTTTAGCGCATTTTCCACTGATTCTTACTTCGTTTGAACTTCATTCCTCATTAAATAGTCGCTATGAATGCTTCCTGTCCGCCTTTTCCATTGATTCTTGCTTCATTTGTGAAGAAACCTTTCATAATCTAGCATCCTCATTCGATATCCACTTTGCAAAGTGGATTTGAATACTTCTGAATGCCTTCTTCATTCATTTCATGCATATTCCCTGCAGAAATCTCTCAATTTTCATGACTTTTTTGCAATTACCTAATTCCGACTCGCAAGACAGCACACTTTCCAACTTTTAACCTACTCTTACTTGTTTCATAGCTCTCGCCGTCGCATTTTCTCATTATCCTTGCGCGCTCGGCGAGACAGAATGTTGCTCTCCCCCTTGCCTTCTCCGTCTTTCCGGGTATAGGAGTAAGACTCTCTCCATTTCGCCCGCTCTCTCGCCTGTCAGAGCCTCCCATATAAATGCTCGCAAGCTACTTTTGCCGCAGGCTATCATGCCTAATTCGACTATTTTGAGCTCTCATCATCCTAATTTATCCTTCCTTATTTTGCTGCCGCAGCCGCAACAATACTATCCCTTCTCACTTGCTTATGCTTCCCCCGTCTGCCATACGGTACCTAGACTCAAAAGTAACGTGTGAAATGATTTGGTATTCAACCAAAACATGAACCAGATGCCGTCATTGTTGTTAGAAGCTCCTTCTTTGCCAAGCAAGACTCCTCATTTCGGTATGACTCTCTCATTTCTGCCTTATCTCTCGTTGTCTGCTCATTTCGCAAACACGTCTCTCTGCTTTCACAATGCACCTCTATTTTGGGACCAGGGCGGTATTTCTGACCGACGAGAGACCATGGGAAAGAGAGATACAATCTTCGGGGTGGGACAAATCCGCCCATTCGGCAGCAATTTCCGTAATTATGGCGTGTTTTCCGCGCGTTTCCCAGCCGGTTTTTGCCGTGTCTAGACTTGGTTCGCTTCACAGGCTTCACTACTTTGAAATGTCAAGTTCCCGGCAATTCTAATGATAATTATGCGCAGATATTTGCTAAAATCCGTAGAATCCGTGAGCATTCCGACTTTTTGCTCCTACCTCCTGAAGCCTTCTGAAGTCAGACACCACTAATCTGCATTACACGGCGTCTCACTGAATTATTTCGCGAGTTTGAGTTGAGAGGTTTCTGAGAAACTTTTCATTTGCTAGATTACCATTACTTTTTGATGGCTCCCTTCTTCAGCTTTTCATGCTTTATCAGTCGGAGTAAAGTGAATCCTACTTGCTGGCTTCCCGGTTCTGGCTCCGGCTTTGCAGGCTAAAAGCGGACGCGAAACCGCTCATGCGCGTGCGTAGAACAACTGCCTGATTTCCTTCCCAGGCTATTCTGAGGCCGTGACTAGAGTCAGACTGCAGAACCTCCTGTCTAGCTACGTTCTTGACTTCCTTCTCTGAGGGACAGTCCCTCTTCTTATACCTCGCCCTAGGAATAGCTTTGCAAGAAATCATATTTTCGCAGCGTATCTTCGTATTCTCTCACCGGTCAGAGAGGCGAAAGAGCGTGCAGAACGAAGAGAGCCAAAGCATTTCTTGCCAAGCCGTCCCTCTTCATCGGATGTTATTATCACTTCTTCGCTGTTATTATTCATCTGCTTGGATCAAAGTTCTGGACCAACTTATCCGATTGTAACGTCTGTTAGCCTCCCATCTTCTTTGATCGTCTACTAAGTGCACAGAGATACTACTAACCGAATTCGAGCCTTGCGGGATGTAGGGAAATCGGATACCGCCGAGGCGCCTGCTTACCCTTTTCCGGCTAGAGCAAGCGAGAGAGCGCATAAAATGAAGAGACACGTACATAATTCGGCCCTTCCTATCTCTGTTTCTTCTTTCGAACTGCTATTTTTCAAATTCTGAATACTTAGATCTGCAAGAAATTTATCACCCGCGTGTGACAATTCCCATACACTTTTTCCTCGTATTTACTGCGCTATTCCAAGCTGATTGCGTTTCTTGTTGCTTTCGATGCAAGATCTTTCTCTCTTCCTACCTGATGCCGCTGTTTCAATGTTCTTTATTCAGTAAGCTTGGTGCATTTAGTTAGATTAATATTAGAGTAGGTAATCACTTTGCTCATGATCAGTTCATTAGTCGATTAGATTATCATCGAGGCCCGGATGTTTGGGTGGTTGAGGTTGTTTTCCTTTGCAGATCGTGTACACTGGTAATAACCATGGAATAAGGACAGCCCCCAGAACGTTGGCAATGTCCGGTTCCCCATATCTGCACAGCGGTTTAGCGGAAAGACTGAAATTATAAAATTAATTAATTATAATAATATAGAAACGAACCAAGCCAGGAGAAGTGCCAGAAGGAAGAGGAGCTTCATGGTTGGGTTGCTGGCACTGTTTCTAGCGCGTTTTTATATCTCAAGCGAACCGGAACTTATCGAAGTTTTCAGCTTTTCGGCTTTTCAAATTGCTAGCGAATGAATCAATTCCTAATTGTTAGCAATGATTCACAAGCAGATTTCCGGTTTCAAATTGCTCAAACTTTTTTTTGTTATTGATTTGTCTTCAATCTGCGCTGATTTGAGAAGTGTTTATCCAGGCATTTTTAAAAAGGAATATTAGACGTAGCGAGCAATGTCTCTCAATTTCACGTGTTCTCTCTGCAGTCAGGGAAGCGAGAGAGTGTGTGAAATGGAGCGAGCGAGACCACTAGTCAAAATGTGTTTCAGCGTGTCCTCCAGCCGGTCCAAGCAGATTGTTTTGCTTTCCGAGCTGTGGTATTTTGATGAGCGTCTCATTGAGCTCTTTCAACTCTGGAAAAGGGTACAGGTACTTTTCGAAATTGATTCAAAAGTAGCTCACTCTTCTGGATGTGCTCTCTGAGCTTGCCAGGCTTTTCGGCAGCAGTAGTCAGGCTGAATTCGTTAATTAGTTTTTAAAAACTTTAAAAAATTAAATAAAAATAATAGAATATTACAGGGCAAGGAAGCATGTCAGGATGAGAAGGGTGAAGAGGAGCTTCATGATTGAATGATTTCCTCCCGATTCAGAGGCTCTTTTGTATTTGAAACTGTGGGAAACTGATGATTAATAATAGTTGGTTGAACTGTGCTGCAGAATAATGAAAAATCAGCGATGCTACTTTCCAATTATCGATTGAGCAACTTCTTCTTTTCATGATTGGGTTTCATGAATTCACCTTTAATTCTGATGATACTAGTTCTACAACGATCCTGACCTTTGTCAATGCCGCAAAACCATTTTTCTTCCTTCCTCATATTATCCTCTTCATCTTGACAAGGATTTACGCTTTCATTCATAGCATATCGCGTTCGGTTGAGCTGGTCTAACCGATAATATAACCGGTGGCCTACTCTGGATTTTCGGGGTATCCTTTTTCACCTTCAACCTGGTCTCATCACCGATTATAGATTCTCTAGTTTGCAACAATTTTTGTTTCACTGTAATCTCTCGCTCTGTATTTCTGTATCTGTATCTCTGTAATCTCTTTTTCTCTGATTTTGATAAGCATTTATTCAGACATTTTTTAACAGACGGAATATTAGAAATAGCTGGTCTCTCAATTGCACGTGTTCTCTCAGCAGTCAGAGAAACGAGAGAGTGTGTGAAATGGAGAGAGCGAGACCACTAGTGAAAGTGTTCTTCACCGTGCCCGCCCGCGGGTCCCATCAGGTTGCTTGTCTTTCCGAAATGGGCACTGAGCTGATCCAACTCTGAAATTTGTCGTGTTATAATAGGCAATCGCATTTCCCAACGTCGATTTTTCGATAAAAGCTCACTCAGGCTGATATGCTCGCCGAGCTTATCGGGCGTTTCGGTAGTAGCAGCAGTCAGGCTGCAATTTATTTTTACTCAGTTTTTTTAAAAAAATAAATAAAAATAATAAAATCTTACACGGCAAGGAAGCATGTCAGGATGAAGGCTGAGGAGGAGCTTCATGATTGAATGATTTCTTCCCGTTTCAGTCGCTCTTTTGTATTACAAACGGTGGGAAAATGATGACTAGTGATGGTTGTTTGAACTGTGCTGCAGAAAAAGCGAGAAAAGATAAATTTTACATGTATTTAACTAAAACTTTTGGATTAGTTGATGCCATTTATCGATTGATTGTGAGCATCATCCATCGTGTTCTGTATGAACTTTAAACAGAGCATTAATATAATCTTCTTTTTTTGGAGGATTTGGAAAGACTGCTAAAGAACTAATAAAGAAGACTTCCTAAGAAGACGAATGTAGCAACTGTAGATAGGATTGATTCCGCTTCTTAACATTATGTCTTTTCGAATCCTTTTATCTGGCTTACAGAGTTGAAATTGGGTTGTAGACCATTCTGCATCTGCAGTCATCCATTTAACTTTTTCCACTTTCTTGAATTCTGATCTTTGCAATGCTTCAACACTATTTTCCTCCCTTCCCCCTTATTTGCTTTTCACATTGACAACGATTTATCGCCTTCATTCATAGCAAATCACATTATTCAGCGAATCTGGGTCGGTGGCAAAGCAAATTCTGCTTGTTCATCATCTCTTTCCATTAACCAATTGTGGATTCTCTAGTTTGTAACAATATAATAACAGTATTTATTATTTATCATTCATTCACGCCCTGATCGCATATGGACCATCAAGGGGAAATCCCATTGCTGGGCCATTTCTTCTATCCCGCTTCTTCTTTTTGCCGTTTCCATTGTCTGAACAGTCAGATTTTTCGTGATTCGCAATTATTCCGACTTTGCTCAAATTCCTCATCCTTCTTCTTGTTTCGAGCATCCTTTCTCGTGTCCGGTAGATCATTCTCATCAGTGGCGATAGCGAGGGAGAGCCTGTGAACTCAATTTAGTACTAATTTTAAAATTAATAACAGAGAAATATCACTTACAAAGCCAACAGTATCACAAGAATCAGGAGGAGCTTCATCGTTGAATGGTTTCTGCTGAATCTGACGCTTCTTTTGAACCACAAGCGTGTGAATAATTTCGCAGCGTAGTTTGCAATTCATTTCTGCACAATTTCTTCATTACGCCAACTTGTGACCGCTGCTCATCACTCAACGCGAAAAAGTTGAGTAGGTCGGGTACATTATGACTTCTCGAAACTTCCTTGTTCTGTTTAGGCTCGAAACCTCTCAATGATTATCCTTTATCAATGACAATTCGAACATTAAACTCCACGATCGCTAATCAATTTTATCCTCTGGAAATTCGTTGCTCGGAACCGCTACAAAAATCGATAGTCTGTAATTAATTATATATAACAAAAATAAACTAGAAAAAGCAACACTGCCAGCAAGAACGCCAGAATGCGGAGTAGCTTCATGTTCACATGCTTGTGATTGTTCTGACTGTATTTTATATGCAAAGCGGAGCGATTTGATGATTTTCCCCCGCAAAGCGTTTAGTGACTCATAAAAACTGCAGAAGAACTAAGCAGAGACGTCTTATTTCTGGAAAGCATCTGTTCCTTTCAATTACGCAGACAGGCCTCATGTTATAAATGAATGCTTCAGGCGCGGAAATTTATTATTGGCGCTCGTTTCTCTGACTAATGGGTCGGCTCTCCCTCTTTCTCGTGCTCTCTCGTCGATCACAGGGTGCTAGAGAGCTTGCGTTTTTGAGAGAGTCAGAGAACTGCTTTCCCGTTTTTCGTATGAATGGGCGGTGATTGAGCTCTTCGGACGCCTCATTCATAAATTCTATCCGATTCATATCCGCCGCTCTGATCTTTCCCTGTTTCTTACTGTAGAGGTGATTTTTCATCTCTTTTGCAAAGTTTCCGTGGGACACATTAATTGTTTCTCTTGATTTGCAGAATTCTAATTTCATCATTGAATAATAGATTTATGCACGGTAGAAGTATGGCGCGAGCGATGCATCCGGTTTTAATATGAGCCGTAATCCACCCTTGGCCACTGTGACTTAAATGTTGAATTTAGATCAAGTCACTGTTTCGATTATGTTGAGTAATACAACAAGACAATATTCACCCGGGGTTTATCAACAAAGAGTCCTCGGGTGTCGGGCATTGACTTCTTCTCTCCTGAATTGTGTTTCAAGCTTCCTTCTCAGCCCCAACCTTTTTCTTCTCAGCCCCAACCTTTTTCATTGTCACCGTAGATCATCGATTCTTCCACTTCCATCGTAGTTATCTTCTCCTTTCCATCTTTATCTTGAACGATAAGGCTGATCCTACGGAAAGATGGACTAGGATCCGCATCGGTACCATTGGTCGCTGGTTCGGCCTCTTAAAAAATGTTTTTGTACTATTTTGCATGGCGCTCTTCACCTCTCTTCTTTCTATACGACTCGTAATTCACACTTCGCGGCCTGCTCTTAAATATTTAATGTTATTAAAGTTATGAAAAACATACTTCGAAAAAAGGTATAAAAACTGACCGTGGTATGTTTATTACCATAGATCTTCAACATGGGCGCCCTCCTCAAGCGTTGACTTCTTTTCTCGTCATCATCGATCATCGATTCCTCCACTTCCATCGTACTTATCGTCTCCTTTCCATCTTTATCCCGAACGACGAGATTAACCCTACGGAATAGTGGACCAGGGTCCTCATCGGTTTCGGTTGCATTCGTGGCAGGTTCCACCTCTGAAAGAGCGGTTGGCTCATAGGTTTTTGCACTTGGTACTCGCAAATCTCACCTCTCTTCTTTCTTCCCTGAGTGGGTGCGACTCCATTCTTGACTTTTCTCCGTTTGCGTGATTTTGCCTGATGTTGATTGTGGACTCATTTTCAAGTTTTTCTTCAACTTTTTTATGTTCCATTTCCCAAGCCATCGCAGAAAAAATGAAGAAGCGCTCACCTCACTGTCAGTGCTGTTTCCTCTCCGAGTCTTCGTCGAGTTGTGAGCTTCCATCAATTCCTTGACCAAACCCATTATTTTCCGTCATTCCTAGAGTGGAGTCCCTTCATTCCACTCACTCTTTCACAGCTCGGAACGGTGAGAGAGCGTGTAAAACGAAGAGACGGCGATCAACTCGAGACTACACTCTAGTCCCGTGTTTCGAACCTACCAGGACAGCCTCGGTTTCCTCGTCAGTTTCATCATCTTCGTAATCCCATTCTTCTCCTGTTTCGTTCGGACCTGCAAATGACTCTCTTCATTCTGCACGCTCTCTCGCTTCTCTGACCGCTGAGAGAGCGCGCGAAATGAAGAGACGAGACAATCCTTACCCGGCGAGGCCACATCGATTTTCTCGTTCATCACTAGCGTATGCTCCTCGACTTTTCCATCCTCGTCAGTTACGACGAGGGTAAAACGAGAGAATTCAGGGGCATCAGCCTCTTGGCCACTGCTTTCGGTAGCCTGATCATCAGCGGCGATACTAAAAAAGTTTTCAAAACAACAACAACAACAACAACAACAACAACAACAATAACAATAACAAATCATACTCACCACAGCACCGCAAGTAGAAGCAGGAACAAGATCTTCATCGATTCTGTGCATTGTCATTTTCAGCAGCATTTAAACCCCTTCATTGATGTTTCATCCACTGAATAACGTGTGAATCTCAAGTAACATCCGTTTCAATCGCTTTTGCATAACTTCCCTCGATTTTTGCAAATTACCAATCTTTGATTCATTTTAACTGGATAACTGTTTCCTGCTACATACCACTCTATTCCCACGAGACGCTCTCAAATATTAATTCCGGAAAGCCCCATATTTTGGTCGCTTCAGAATTAATTCTGCGACGGTGGGCGGTCCTTTATGGGATGTGGCCAAAATCTCCCATATTTTGTATTCCATGAGGACCACAGAAACGAAATAGCAAGTAAAATATGGAGTATTCTCATTCATCCGCCATCTCTTTTCATTTCCGACTTTCTTCCCTTCTCATCCTGTCCCTTTACTTCCCTCGAGCCGGGGGGATTACCTCCTTTAATGATGATTAGATCCAGTCTTTGCGCTCTTCATGTCATCTATTACTTTTTTCATCATTTTTTCATCTAATTATTGAAACTTTCCGACCTAAGTGCGAGATCTTAGTTCTCTGTCCTCATTTTTGGTCTCTTGTGTGTGTGGGAAATTTTGCGCGCCGCGCAACGCGGGGGAGGGCCTCTTACTCTCTCCATTCTACATTATCTCTCGCCTCTCTGACCCAGAAAAGATCCCAAAACCTAAGAAACCCTCTTCATTTCTCGCCTCGCCACCCCTCACAGCCTCCAGGGAATGCGTTGTTATGATGAAGCGCGCGCGTGCTGAGTTCATTTGATTTCGCAGTTATTCTGCGCGCTCTCTCAATTTCGCGTGCTCTCTCGCCTGTCAGAGACCCCAAGATAGGCTATTTTTCACATTTTCAGCCATGCGGTTGCTGCAATTCAGTCCATTTTCCACATTCTCTGACTGACGCCAGACAAGGCAGTAAAATCACTCACTTTGTGTGCGCGACCACTTCCAGGCGCTATTTTCGCTCCTAAATTTCGCCATTCTCCGCATTTTTCATGACTTCCTGGATTCGCTGAGTCAGGATTGCGCAGGAGAAAGTAGGTGCATTGGTTCAAATGAGTGCATCCACGTATTCCGCTCTTTCACGTCACTTTATTGTTTTGTCGCCTCGCTTTTTTGTATTCCGAAGAACACCCACTTCCCACTCACTTTATTGTTTTTCGCAAACCATAGATTTTAAAATATTAAAATTATTAATTTAATGATTTCCAGAATCATTCCCTCCTCATCGTGCCTCCGTCTCGTCAGTAGCTGCTCGTTGATTAAGGATCCACACGTAATTTATTAATTATTAATTATCAAATATTTTAAATATTTCAATTTTTGATTGTGTTTGCACTCCTGAAGGCTAGAACTTGATCGACCTTTTGGACCACAGGAATTATGATAATCAACAAATTAAATAAAAAAACAAAAAAGAATTTATTTTAGGCCCGCCGGCACTCCGAGCACCCTCCCCTGCTTCTACCCAGGAGCCCAGGCCTCGAGATCCGTCCCCGATCCGCGCAGAATGACGCGTACTTTCCACTGCCGACCATCGAGGTTGGTTGAGTTTCACCATTTCCTCAATTACCCTAGGAGATCTCGCTTCGCAATGTCTTCGTAATGTCAGGATGAATACGAAAATAAAGATCAAAGATCAATCAGGTCTCGGTGGATACCCCCACCACCTCCTCTCCTCCCTCGCCTCTTTCACCGCCGCTTCCTAGACTGTCCTCAGGTACCCATCTTCAGATTATGGACAGAAGCTTGCAGATCTCGAGCCAAACCCTGGCAAAAATCCTCATCATGAGCACAAAAATAAGAGTTACAGGCATGATCATCGGCCTGATAGACCACACGGATCTCATGAGGAGGATATCGATCGGGTAGGTCAAAGAATTCTTTAAAGGCTCTTCCAAGCAACTTATTTAAAACGCGGTCTGCCTAAGAACGTCGAAATCTAGAAGGCAAGTGGCACAGTAGCTCAAAATGGTCTCCGGAGGTTCAAACTTGGGGGTTAGACTCCCTAGGGATGGAATACACTTCAGCCAAAAAATTGGACCCAAAAGTTGATCTTTGATCTTTGAGATCGAAATTTTTTATCTTCATTTTACCTCCACAATTTATATACCATTCGATAGAGTATCAAAAGTTATGCCTAGGCTCAAATTTTCAAAGGTTTTGAGCATCAACTTTTCGAGAAAATTGAGAAAATGTAGAAAAATTGACGACTCAAAATTTTCAGAAATTTTTTTCACCATTTCCGCATGGGCTCTACTTCCTAGAAAATTGGCACCAGGTGTCAAATTGTGTGGAGAATTTATTAAAAAATATGCGGATATGATACAACATATCACGCCATGACTTTTTCACGAAAAGCTAGCATGCAATCGTCGACGCAGGTTCGAATCCGCCTCCCGACATCAATCTTTTGCCAGCCTTTTTCATGCTCCAAATGATGTTTTTGCCTCATGGAGTCACTTTTCATATCATTACACGTTATTTTCACGATGCGATAACTACTTTTCAGACCTAAAATCGAACATGACCAACACCACATTTTTCACATAAGGGTCCCCCCTTTGGATTCGATCTGACTGTTTGGACCAAAGGGGGGACCCTTTTGAGAAAAAACTCGCTGAAAGATGCTGACAATTACGATCAAATTACACTTGCAAGCGACCAAAACAAGGTGAAAACTGATGAAAAGTGCCTCCATTTCGAAAAAAACATCATTTGGAGCATGAAAAAGGCTGGCAAAAGATTGATGTCGGGAGGCGGATTCGAACCTGCGTCGACGATTGCATGCTAGTTTTCCGTGAAAAAGTCATGGCGTGATATGTTGTATCATATCCTCGTATTTTTTTAATAAATTCTCCACACAATTTGACACCTGGTGCCAATTTTCTAGGAAGTAGAGCCCATGCGGAAATGGTGAAAAATATTTCTGAAAATTTTGAGTCGTCAATTTTTCTACATTTTCTCTATTTTCTCGAAAAGTTGATGCTCAAAACCTTTGAAAATTTGAGCCTAGGCATAACTTTTGATACTCTATCGAATGGTATATAAATTATGGAGGTAAAATGAAGATAAAGAATTTCAATCTCAAAGATCAAAGATCAACTTTTGGGTCCAATTTTTTGGCTGAAGTGTATCCCATCCCTAGGGAGTCTAACCACCAAGTATGAACCTCCGGAGACCATTTTGAGCTACTGTGCCACCCCCATCTCCGTTCTTACGCAGACCGCGTTTTAAAAAAAAAGGATAGCTCAGAGGTGGCAGCCCACCAATAATCAACTCATAAATAATTGCCGTGCAAAAAGATTCTACGGTAGCCGCCAATAGCGAAATGCGAAACCTCCTTGACTATGTTGTGCCGATAAATGGGTTAGATTCTGCTAGGCATCATGCAGAATGAAGAGACTCCTCCTTGCATCGGTTACAAGAATGCAATCTAATCTGCAATAGCAATAATTCACAACTGTGTGGGGAGTACCGGGAAAATCACTGGAGGTTGAGGGGTGCGGTCACCATAGTGTCTTTCTCCATGTTGACAGTTTTGCAGTTTCGAAATTTGAAGTCACTGAAAAATACCCCTATTCTCCCGTTCGGAATGAGAGATGCGATATGTTTCAGCAACCTTTCAATTTTGGAGTTTCTCTTGTACCAGAATTCTGTGCAACGTCACTCAAAACTGAAAAGTCACGAGTCCACCCTCCACCTCGTCTTATGCTCTGGCTAAAACACGAGATCCACTCATTAGCCTCAGAAAGTCGCTGGAAAATTAATATTTGCCTTCCACCCTCCGCATTTTGCATGACCCCTCGTAGATCTGGCTCAGTCCAGCAAGACCAATTTATAATTTGCTCGCGAGTTATGGCCGAAGAGGCTCTTAAATTTTGCTTTAAGACCTAACTCGAGATTTCTGCCTCCATGAGTAGGATAATGCAATCTTCCGGACGCTAAACGGGCAGAAAATAGCCTGCATTGACGCAGAAGCCGCCTGGTTTTGTCAGTTTCCTCGTTAATTTTGGCTCAAGCCGCCTGAAAAAGGGGCTCAAAACCTGCTGTCAGTGGCATTTTCGGCGCTATTTCTGCCTCTTTTCGTCTTCTCGTCATTTGTCGACTTAGGCAAAGACCATCCGATAGTTCTATTAGCTGTAAAATTCTCCTTAAGATGCTGCATGGTCTAAGTTTGCATAACTGTTGTTCACGTTCTCGTCTCTACCAGACTGCTGCCTAACTGACGGCTCGTCTCAAGGAAATAGACGGCTCCGGCTGCCGCTTCCGTTCCTTGTCATTTGTGACAGCACACTTGTCCAGATGCAATTTACTCTTGCTTTGTGCGGTATTCCTCCGGATTCTCAGAAATAAGTCTACGACTTCATATGACTAGGTTCATGCGAGACGATTTCAACGTCTAATAGACGAGAGGTAGCATAGCTTAAACGTCTGGAGATGACCCTAGGCGAACCATAAGTCTAAGATCTCAGAGGCGCAGATAACTATTATGTCATAGACGGTGTTGCGAAATAGTTCTCATCCGACCTATCTCAGAACTGTGTCCATCCAAATCCTCATACTCAATAGTTCTCTGCCCCGGACTCTAACTAATTTACCATGCGCCATTCTTCGAATATGATGTGTCTATTCAATTACGCCTTGAGTGCATTGCTCATTCCGATTCTCATCAAACTTGCCTCGTATTCTGAACCTTTAGGAATGACGAATGGACTATCATCTTGATGCCCTCATCGTTGAGCGAATCAGAATCCTCCCTTATCGTCAACGTCTCCCATCGTCGTTAACTTCGAGGGAGGATTCTGATTCGACGACTGCGTCTCCTATTTTATAACGCGCGCGTCGCCAAATTCAAATGAGAAACGTCGCGTCTCGAAAACGCATTAAACGCTGCAGCACTGACGTGAAACGACGTAGGCAAGTGGGGGTGGACCCGCCCCTGACCTACTGCCCCCTTAAAGGGGGCCTGCACCCCCACTTCATGCTTCATTTCGCAGCAACACTGCTTCTTAGATAGTAAATACTGATTTTCGGCCCCCATGTACTGACCGTTTATCTACCTAATCTAGGAGTCCAAGTATTGGCCTTTTGAACGTCTGGACTCTGAAACTCGGCCAACCGGAAAGTTCCTTCACCTGGCGCGCCGAATAAGCGAATCGGCCGACCGACAAAACCACTCAAGCGGCAGCCGTTTTCGCTACTAATTCTTGGCCGCGCTAGACTCGAGAAACCACCTTGAAACGTTAGACACCTTTAGGTGGTTGAAGATCGATTCTTGTCTCATTTTCTCCCTTTTCTTTATCGTTTTGAGTTGAACAATAACGACAACGGTGACAATAGTAGTGCCTGTAACCATCATATCCCTTTGCTTTGCGTTACGATTGCAAAATACGATAAAGAATCTTGTTTTTCGTTCGAATATTCAGCTTTCATATCTGCGCGCGTTCTGAAACCTCATATCGCCTCCATTTCCTTCTCTATCGCGTTACAAACAAGATTACAAGCGCCGATAATTGTTTGTCGCTTAGTTGTGTGTTGCGGATCTACGCTTATGAGGGTGGTTCTTCTTGTTTTTCGTGCTAACGCGTATCTCTGACTGCGAGAGATAAGGAGGAATTGAGATACTAAGGACATAGAGATCGGTTCCAATAACGAAGCCTTTGGATGAGCATCAACTCAGTCACTTGATCATCGAATCTTAAGATGCTGCTGATTCATAGTTTCGGAACGACCGAGGTTTTGTCAAGTACTATAGATTTTGTATTTTCTACCGCTACCTCCAGAATCATTACTCGATTCGCTTGTGAAAGAGCTTTGTATCCGTTCTGAAACGTAATTCAGAAATCACTGCCAGCTTTTACAATATTGCACTCCATAACAGCACTCGATCCACCCTTTCCCTAACAACTCTGTAATTTATTATTCCATTTCATCTCCACCTGTGCCTTTTCCTCCTTCTACCGCACTTAGTTCCATGATTTCCGGACTCGCCCTAGGGACTGCAAGAAGAAAGGAGAGTGCAGACAACGAGAGACCGAAGAGAGACAATGCAAAATCGAGAGCGCGCGCTCGGATAATCATATTAGAATATTCATAAATGCGGGACGTCTCTGCGCTCTCTCGCTTTCGCACGCTCTCTCGTCGTCTCTAGCCATCTCAAGAGGCATCTCTGTCGTTTTTCTCACACGACCGTGAAAGAATCTTTCTCTCCGGGATGATCCCGCGGGTACCTCCTCTCTCCTCCTCTCTTGCTTACTAAAATTTCTTCAGCTTCAGCTTCAGTCTCACTCAGCAAAAATGCTGGATTGAATTCTATTATGAGTACCAGCTAGCTTTTTCGAAAATCGCTGATGTGGACGCACCATTTGCTTTTTTTTCATTCTATCCTTTGGGTATCATCGTACCCAAATGCCAAGAAATGTAGCCCGATTGTTAACCGGAGGCTCGATTCTTGGTAAAGTATGCGACAATTGTTTGAGGATACAAATCGGCTGCGCTTTCTCATTCACTCCCTGAATGACTGGGTGGCTACGGGCATTATTCATCGGATTTCTTTCATTTTTGCATTATTTCTGAGCCTTATCCTTCATAATTTTGAAGACTTTCCTAAAAGTTTCAGAAAATAACTCTTCCATCTCTCCCAGCCACTTAGGGTTGGCAATTCTCTTCTCTGCGCTCTCTCTTTCTCCCTGCTCTCTCGTTTTCTCTAACTGACTAGAGAGCCCCCTAAACGAGGAGACCACGGTCACAAAACAGTCATCGTTTATTTATTGGCGAGCCGGCCCGTGCGCTATTTGGTATCCATTCTCCCTTTCTCGTCGGGTATTTGCCTTATTTGGCGAGGACTCTCCTCACTTTGCGTGCTCTCTCGCCCTCTCTGATCTCCTAGAGAGCTTCTGAAGTGAAGAGAGTCCTACCATTCTTCCATTTGCTGTTCATTTGCGTCCTTGACTTGGCGAATTCCATGCAATTTCTTTCCTTTTCCGTCCGGTGCGGAGTAGGCTATGACCATTTTTTTTAAAATGACGAAATTTCAAAGATCATGCCCTTCCCTTGACCGTTTCTCGACCTATTCCTAAGAATCCCGTGCCAAAAACAGGCAATCCGAGCGTATTGTCTTACCTGCCTCTCTCCGCCCGACCATTCTGACCATTCTGTCACAACAGATCTCTTTTTCTTCTAAGGAGCCATTTATACCGCCACCGCTCTAATCATTCTGACAAGTGACTCGATTTTGGTGAAGAAAAGAGAGTCAACTGTATCCATTTCCTCTGCAATAAGCGCTCTGTTTTTAGTCCGTCGCATTTTTCTGTATTGCAGCTGCAATGATTTGCACAGCGACAATTGTATGTCGGTTTTCGCGGATTATATAGGCTCCTTACTTCTACAGAATGCGACCGTTCGTACGTTCTTTTTAAAATATTCTTGAGACACAACTGTAAACGGAATATTTAATCGCGATATATATAACCAATATCTTTCCGGAAGGTCTTAGTGGCTTTGACACAAAATTGCACGGTTCAGAAACTGTTCCCCTCTACTTTCCACGGTCTTTTCCTGAGCATACAGTTCGATAGAGCACAGAAAGCAGCGATAGCGGAACAATTGCACGGTTCCAGCTTCTGATCCTCAAAACCGCTATTTTTTCTCGTTCCGCACTATTCCGGTTTACGGGCAATAAACGAGGCGAGAGGTGCCAATTTTCATGCTCCTCCTCTCCTTCGGTGCTGTGATCTCTTCATTTCACGTGCTCTCTCGCTAATTCTGGCATGTCAGAATGTAGGCTGGGCGTGATAATTGCAATTTCCAATTGCCTTTTTCTTTCTTTCTGTCTCGAGCGCGCGCGCTTGCCAATTACACAGCAACTTTTCACGCCGTTGCTGCCATTATTTTGCTCCGGATAATTTCATTGCTCATTAATCCTAAAGAGCGGCTCAATGAATCCGCACTTACAGTCTATCGTTAATTATTCCTCGTGTGAATTACGCCTACTCGTTCCCTATTTTGTAGAGGTCTTTCTGCGTTCAAAGCATTATCTAATTCGTTCCTTCTTTTTGGAAAATAGCACTTGCTTGTTCAAATAATTACAATAATTCCTAATTTTGTTGCGTTTTGTCGTTTCCTGCCACTTTCTGACGCACATTCCACTGGTTTTGACGCGTTTCCGGATTTTCTTACCGTTCATCTCCCATTCTGCCCATTCCGAGGGCTATCTAGGCTATTTCGCCTCACGGACACGCTCATTTTCCGCACTCTCAGGGCAAGGACAGTGCGACAACAAGCTCAAGCCCTTTTTAATTCAACGACCCTGCGCCAAAATACCGTCATGCCCAAATCCCCTTGACTTTGTTTTGGTGGCGCCCCCGGGCCCCTTTCCATCCCCACCACCCTGTGAGAATCTCATTGCATTTCGGGCCTTGGAATAATAGAGAAGGGAGAGAGACAAAGGAAGCTAAGCGTGGGGCTAAAGATCGCATTACTAGGAAAGAGCCGCACGGATTCTCCGAATCCACATACTCGACAAACGTGAGCCAAACACCTTATTTATTTTCAGAGAATGGTGTTGATGTCACCGATTCTGCTACAATTGAGGCTTTTAATGCACTGGAGTCCAACGTTCTCAATAAATCCCTCAGATTTCATCAGTGGGAAT
Organism: Pristionchus maxplancki; assembly: GCA_900490775.1. NCBI lineage: Eukaryota > Metazoa > Nematoda > Chromadorea > Rhabditida > Neodiplogasteridae > Pristionchus > Pristionchus maxplancki. The sequence goes on from LS550519.1 coordinate 692,600, forward strand.
CTTTACATGGGGGCCAAAAAGTTCCCCTCGGATAGCCTAAATGTCAGACATTAATCGCCTATTGGTATTTGTGGACGTAGAGCGAAGCCAGAGATCCGCTAGACACGGGAGCTTAGCACTTTAGTTTTGCTTCTCGCTTTCCGCAGAGGACGATACGTCTATCCAAATACTCTAGTCCTTTGACATGATCTCTCACCCTGTCGGGCCCAAAAAGGATTGAATTTGAAGGACGGTAGACAGAATGAAGAGGGTGGACTCTTCGGAATGGTCTGACTCCATTTCCCCAATCTCTCATTCTGCCTGACTCACGACAGTCTAAGAAAATACATCGCATTGCGCATTCAGACCAGAAAGCGAGAAGGACTGTAGACTAGACTGTGGACTCTTAGGCTATCCCGGGGCTTTGCATGCGAAAATAATCCACCAGACTGCTTGGGCGTGCTGTTAAGTCATTCTAAAGAATACTGAGAAGTCTAGAACAATAAGGAAGACTAGCCTTCGTTGATGTGAAATGTACCGGAAACGAATTTCAGTCAACCAAACATCAGTCCATCAACAGTAGACTGTGTTTATCACATACTTCGAAGTATCTCAAATCTGGAAAAATATGTCCGCCCACATCATTTCCACGACCGGAAGTTGTAACCGTTCGCATTCCACCAACGACCTTGCACCGGAAACCGTCTGTCTCTCTCCATTCCACCTTATCTCTCGCCTACTCTAACCGCCGATATAGCACGTCGATTGGAGAGAGTCAAGCCATTTCGCGGAAACGGCATTCGGAAGGGCGTCCTACCAGTGGAATCTGTGGTGTTCTCTCAATCCTCCACGCTCTCTCGCCTGCTCTAACCGGCGAGAGACAGTGAAAAAAGAGGAGAGAGCAGCAATCGCGTGCTCCCCTCGCTCCGCCCGCCCGCCGCTCTCCGCTCCGCCCGCCCTCTCGTCCGCCTTCGGAAGCCAGCAAACCTCGACGACGCGACGCTATCAAGAGAGGGGAGAAGGGGGCGGAGCCTCGGCGCGCCGCCGCGCAGTTCCCAATCGGGGCTTCTACAGGAAAGCGGCCAGGTTGGATGTACAACGTGCGCGGCAGGGACGCCTCGCCGAAGGCGCGCGCGGCCTTCACGCCGTCGCCGCGCGTCCTGCACCACCGAGTCACGCAGCTGCGGCTCATCCCGCAGGAGATGCTCAACGCCGGTCCCGGCTCTGGCTTTGGCGATTCCGGCTCGGCAATGGACCTCCGACCAAGGACGAACAGGTGAGCTACCGTAGTCTGCGGGGGTTCGGAGGGGCGCGCGCTGGAGCGCTGATGTAATCGCCTCTTTGCACCTGTAAAACGCGTAGGCAGGCCAGTCTGTGCTCTTAGACTTCCCGTTTCACTAATTAATGTCATCGTTCTTCGAAAACTGTACGCTAGAGTGCGCTTATCACGGGGGCAATGTTATTCGCGGACCACGAATGAATGCGCTCTCCATTTTTCATCAACTCTCAGTGCACATAGGGATCATCGCGACAAGAATTCCCGGTCAATTTCCTGATGGAGGGATGGGGCGAGAAGCTATTATTGAATGGGAGTGTCAGAGGCGCCTCACGTGTCATACTGCTCTGTCGTAGGCTAGAGTTGGGAATATATGGAGATGAGTAGCTAAAGGACATTATTCTTTTTCTGTGGTGAAGGTAAAGGTAAAGGTGCCCCGTTAATCTAGGCACTTGCGTCCTGCGGGGAGTCACTGCTAGGCCAGCGGATATATTACAGGCCAATTCAGTCCGGAGGAGCTAATCTCTTCTTCGGACCTACTTTATGGCCAAATCATTGGGTGTAATGTATACATCCTTTTGTATCATTAGTCGATAGATATAACGAGGAATGAAGACAGCAAAGCTCGCTAGCTTTATTGCAACACACGCCGTGTTACGTATGCGCGTGATTCCTTAATCCAAATGTTGAGAAGCCATATTTAGCTCCTCAGAGAAGGCTACGGCCTTCACTCTTCATCTTACACGCTATCTCAGTCTGTCGGACCAGTGAGATAGATAGCCTATCAGAGTGGATGAGAGATACCGCTAAATCGAGAGATTCTAAGGCTGTCTGATGCTACTGATCTATCCTTATGACGTGTGATACATTCTGAAATACTTTTGTAGTCGAGGGGCCCCTATCACGCGCCCACATTTGCTTTTCTTTTGGGGCCAAAGTCTCTCGCCAATCCGATATATGATCTGTCCACACGCCTCCACACAAAACCGGAACCAGGACCGGAAAATAGCTCGGGACCGGCTCGAAACCCGGAAATAACAGGCACACGTGGGCTTTCTTTGAGAATTATTCTGAGCTTTTAGTTCGTGGGGGCCTTTAGCTCTTGGTAGGTCACGACGGTAGATAAAGGAGAAAAGGCAGAGAGGAAAAAGCAGAACACAGTCGACCGGAAAACAATATATACCCACGCTGGGAGGGAAATGTTCGGTCTGACTCTCTCCATTCTGCCTGCTCTCTGACTTTGTCTCACCAACGAGAGAGGAGAGATTACCCACGCTTGTATATGCCCAAGACAGTTCTCCATGATGAGAAAGAAAAATCTGGGAGAGAATCAAGAATAGCAAAACAATTGCATTGATTTGTATGCAATATGAGCTTCAAGCATGTTAGATATTTTTATCCTGCAGGAAAACAAAAGAAACAAAGCTCAAGGGAAATTAAAGTGGTGTCTTCATGTATACATAAGGGTTTAAAACCATTTCAAATGCTCGAATCGGTACGAATAGTAAGGCACGCGATCCGTTGGTGATAAAGATTAAAAATTAAAGATTAAATGCTCGAGTCAGTCCAATAATTCATCCTTTGCAATTCCTGTAGTTCCTCCACTACATAGGGCGTTCCTATGATAAGACAACCGGAGAGTAGTATGCAGATAACTGAAAATGATATAATTTTGCGCTATTTTGTGCTATTTTTTGTGCTGTTTGACCTACCAGACATAACGCAGATCACTGGGCAGCCTTCAAAAGAGGCACCATCAGTACCAGTTAGAGCGCCCAGGCGGAATATCTGAGAAATTTTCATGTTATTTTCCCTTATTCTTGTTTTTGTTTTCGAAAAACGGACCAAAACAACGGCATAGAAGTAAAGTTGGAAGCGCGCCAGCGGTAGGAGACAGGAGTATCTAGAATTATTTCACTGATCTCTACTCTAAGAATTATTCTGAACACAAGATAATTCATGACTCTTAAATTCTACTTATCGTAAATTCAAACCTTCTCGACATCAAAACTGTAATCAACAGGGGAACAAGAATGAGAAGGGTGTTGATGGACTGTAGTTTGTCCAGTAGTGCGATCGTGTCAGATCGATGACAGGTCTGAGAATATTGATTTTTTTTAAATTATAAGAAGATCACGTTCATCGAATCATTACTTTTTTCACACAGTTATACAAATTAGATGAAACCTATCTGAAACCCACCTCGTGTTCCTTATTGAGCGCTCCGAATAGATTTAGAATAGCGAAAAGAGTAAGAACTGTTGCTCCGGCAAGGCAACACCGCTGCTCGAGCATGCTTAATTAATTATTTAGTAATTACACAAATAAAAGTTTAAATTTAAGCAAAATATTGATGCAAATGGCTCTGAAGAAATTGCCGGAGAACTCTCAACCCGAACAAAGCGAATCGCTGATTCATTTCGACGGTTCGCCACGTTGACTCAGCCAATTTGGCATTCAATTCTCCTTGCATTTTCACTTTTCCCCCGGAATTGATGATGAAATACTTTCTCCTGAACATCAATTAAGCCTGAGGGCATCCAAAAATGTGCGAGACCTTTCCAAGTACCGCGGGGCTTCAATTATCATCCCCGATAAGTTCTCATCTGCTCTAATTTCGTAGCGAAACCCCTCTTCTAATGAGGTATATCAATATTCTGAATGTTAAACCAGGGAAAGCGTGTTTGAAGTCACTTTATCTGTGAGTGCTCGAACACAACTTCACACATTTTACGCTTACAAATCAGACTACAGAAAGAGAGGTAGATTAATGGAATCCGGTTCCGGAGCCGGGACCGTCAATTAGGCGCCGGATCTCGACGACTTGGACTTGGACTTGGGCGGGATCACGATCTTGGTGTGCTTGAGGCGGTCCGAGGCCGACTTGGTGCCGGAAGCAGAGCCCTTCGACTTCAGTTGATCGGCGTCTTCTACAAGAAATGACTCATTTTTGCGAAACCGGCAATTAGGAGACGGTTCCAGAGCCGGAAGCCGGAATCCTTACGTTTGCGCTTCCGCGACTCCGAATCCTCGAGCTCGCGCTGCGGCGGCACGCCCTCGGGTTGCTGTAGAAAATGACTCGATTTTCTAGAACCGGCAATTAGCACACGGCTCACCGGCGTGCCCGGCTTGCTGCCCGGCTTGCTATTCGCCGGCTTGCCCGACTTGTCGGCGGCCATGCTCTTGTCCGACTTGGCCGTGCCCGCGGCCGGGTCGCTCACCGGCGCCACCGGGATCGTCTCCTAAACGGCGGCTCCGGTTACGGTCCTCCGATTCCCGGTTCCGGCTCTCACCCCAGACGGCAGCGGCTCCTTGCTGCCCGTCCCTCCGTCCTCCTCCTTGCTTCCCGTGCCGGTGCCCGACTTTTGCTGATCAGTGCTCGTGCCTGTAGAGAATATCTCGATTTTGAAGATCCGTGAACTAGGAGACGGCTCCGAGAGCCGGTGCTACAGTACCGGAAGTGGGAGCTTTCGCGGCGGGCGCCGCGCGCTTCGACGAGTTGCTGCTTCCTGCTGCAAAAGCGCAGATAACAATTACTGATTTCGAAAATCGATACTACCGTACCCTGCTTGTCGCGCGAGGACGCGTTCTTGAATATGTTGTCTGAATTATTGATTTTTCAAATTATTAAAATAATTTGAAATTACGTCGATCATCGCGAAGTAGCGGCGCCTCCGAGTCGCCATTGATCTGGGGCAGACTGCAAAAAGGCAGTTGTCGATAGCTTATGGGTACTGTAGCTATGGGTACTGTAATTGATTTACTTGAAGAAGAGATAGGCGACGGGTGGCGCGAACAGCGATTGGAATAACAGCATGAGGTCCATCTGAGATTACGGTATCAGGAGATTACCGTAGCCCAGAGTTACCGTATACCTGCCAGTGGTGCTGGATGTAGCCCTTGGCCAGGCAGATGATCAGGAACACGAGCTGCAGCACAAACATCAGGCAAAGCGAGCCGGGTATGGCGAAGGCTGTGTTCCTGAAGGGAAATTAGGGGTTACGGTAGCAGAGCATACCGCAACCTGGTACCGTACTACTTTTTACCTGGTACCGTATTACATGGTACCTGGTACCGTATTACATGGTACCTGGTACCGCATTACATGGTACCTGGTACCGTATTACATGGTACCTGGTACCGTAGCCTGGTACCGTACCCCTCAGTTACCGTACCCGGGCAGCTGCTCGACGAAGGCGCGCGCCCACAACGTGAGTATGCACAGCACGATGATGGGCAGGAGCAGCAGGGACTCGATCCAGACGAGAACCTGGGAGGGTAGTCTAGGTACTGTAGGGTTACTGTAGTCTAGGTACTGTAGGGTTACTGTAGTCTAGGTACTGTAGGGTTACTGTAGTCTAGGTACTGTAGGGTTACTGTAGTCTAGGTACTGTAGGGTTACGGTAGTCTTGGTACTGTAACGCTCCGGTACACACCTGTACCATGGTGGACGAGCCGATCTTGGTGCAGTGCAGGAGGGAGTCGCTGCTGAAAGAGATACTGTAGGATACTGTAGGGTTACGGTAGGGTTACTGTAGTTCGGTAGGTCACTCACCCGACATCACACTCGAATGAACCGCCGTGCACCATGCCGTCCCTGTTGAGCGTGAAGGAGAGCGCGATGATCCCGACCGTGACCGCCAGGTAGATCACGCAGATTACTGTAGAATGATCTTTGATCTTTGATCTTTGATCTTTGGACTAACCGAAAATGAGCGGGCGCAGGGAGGAGAAGTCGCGCTGCCGAATCATTGCGGGTTACGGTAACCGGAGGGTACGGTAGAGCGTACAGTAGAGCAAAACTGTCGCCTGAGAGGCGCTGTGGACCGCCCGGGTCGAGCGCGAGAGGAGGGAGTGAGGGGAGGAGGAGGGGAAAAGCTTGAATAGAATAGGCTAAATTCAATTAGATTTTATTGCAAAGGAGATAAATTAAAGTAAACAAGTTTGCATTGGTCCAGAATGGATTTCGAAATACGGCTCGTCGTCTCTCCATTTCACACATTCTCTCACCTGTCAGAGTAGCGAGAGAGCGTGGCAAATGAAGAGATGATCACCGATGCCCAATAATTCAGCACTTTCACTAGCAAAAGTAAGATGACGTCGCAAGCTCTAAATTCTGGAAGCCTCCTCAAAGATGACGTCTAATTTCCGCAAAACATTGCGATGATGAATAGCCTTCTACTACAGAATTCATAGCGAACGAGCGAGCAATGAATCTCTCCATTCCTCACGATCTCTCACCGGTTAGACGAAGCGAGAGAGCAGGGGAAATCGAGAGACTCTGACCATTGCTCTGGCCCACAAAAGCAGCGTGTTGGCCGGCAATGAATTCATAATTTATGAGAGCAAGGGGAGGGGAATAAGGTGGACCCCGTCATTCGGCTCTGCGACTTGGTATTGTGTGTTAGAAAACATCAGACCGGCAGCCCATCCATTATTTATGAGTTAGGCAAGTTAGGGCCGACCGCCGCGCTTATTCGTTCATTCTGGCTCAGTTTTCGACGTAGACGCTCCTTACTGCTCTCGTTTTTTTCTGTTTTTGTTGTTGTTTTTAAAATTTTAATAATAATAATATTAATATTTCCAGTTCTCCCTCGGAGATGAAGTCAAGGCGGCTGCGCAATTCAGTGCGGAGGTTATTTTTTTATTTTTTTTTATTTTGCTATATTATTTATTTGCCAGATAATACCAGAAAATTGGAACCGACTTGCCTTGTATCTCTTGTATCATTCCTGAAACTCAATCCATCCAATAATTGCATTCAGTTTCTGATACTCCATCGTTAAGGGAGCAATATTATGGCAGTGTCGAGCTAGTCGTCTCCGTAGACCCGCGGGGCCGGATCCGCAACATCGGCAGGTTTCGTCTGGAGCCGAGCAGTGACTGCACCATGGTAATAACAACAAAACAACAACAAAACAATAACAAAACAACAATAACAGGACGGGCCCCCAGTGTCCACCCTCAACTCGATCGTGCTCGAGAATCCTCAGGAGGAGATGCGGTGGTACTGGAAGTTCTTCCTGGGAAATGGTACGTCATTTTTGTTATTGTTTTCACGCAATTTCATATTTGAAATTGATCAAATATGTTTCACACGACTCATTTGAGCTAGAAACATTCCTGGATTCGATAATTTACAGCTATTCAGTTCTAAAAACACATTTCATTTTCTGAGCGCCTGAGAAGCATCTAAAAAAATCTGAAGGCCGCAAAGACCAAAGATCAATTTTCCAGAGCACCAAAACTTCTGCGGGTGCGACCCTATGACCAAGGACCCCATCTTCCTCTCAATTGTTGTTGAGGAAGAGATTGACGATAACAAGCTGTGCAGGGCCATTTTGTGGACTTCGAAGGTGTTATTTTCTTTTTCTTTGGGTTGTTATTGTTATTGCTGTTAAAGATATTTATTGATCAATAATAAAAAATGGTTGCAGGGCCCAAGAAGAATGTGCATTCCGATCCAGCCAAGTCGCGGAAAGGACTTATCAGTGAAGACGGTCATTCAGTGAGTTTATTCATCCTGAAATGTGTTTCACCTCGCATTTTTGCTCCATTCGCTCGGAAATTTGTCAATGGGCATACGATTGAAGAGTAAATATAACAATTCAGACGATTCCCGGGCTTTGGCGACTTCAACCGCACTCTGACGCCCATTACGAATCCCAAGATTCAGAAGGTAAGGATATTTTCATTTTCGAAAATCGATAATCGATAATCCAGGAGCTAACCATCCTCGAGGATCAGGAGGGCTCGGTGAACTGCAAGTTCGGCGTGATCTACGCTAAAGCCGATCAGAATACGGATGCTCAGATGCTTTCTAACGGTTGTTTTTGGTTCTGTTTTTTGAGTTGTAAATCTGATCTTTGATCACTACCTCCTTTCAGAACACGGCGACGAATCGTTCGAGCGCTTTCTCAAGATCCTCGGGCAGCGGATCGAGCTGCAGGGCTGGGGCAGCTACCGGGGAGGGCTGGACACGACGAGTACGTCTTCATTGTGTTGGGGGGTGTAAGAGCGCGCGTGAGGCGTCCATTAAAAACGTCCACTTTTCAGCAAATTCGACCGGCCGGGAGTCCGTCTACACCGTGTACGGCGGGCACGAGATCATGTTCCACGTCAGCACCATGCTGCCGTACTCGAAGGAGAACGACCAGCAGGTTTGTTGTTGTTTTGGCGATGTTGTTATTGTTTTTGTTTTGAATGCCAGATATGTTACACAAATATCATGAAAACTATGAAATCTGCGCCATTCAATAGAGTAATGGCAGATAGTCCAAACTTTGAAAACACCAGTTATCGATCTACCGTACCCCAATTATAGATTCCCTTCAGATCGAGCGGAAGCGGCACGTCGGCAACGACATCGTCAACGTCATCTTCGAGGCGACCGACGACCCGTTGAGGCTCAACTTCAGCCCAACGATGATGAAGAGCCATTTCACACGTATGTTTCACATGATCTGGAACAATTTTCGATCAATTACGTTTCACGTAGTGAGTATATCCCCCTATACCTAGACGCGTTTCGATATTTTCTTGTCCGCTTTTTCTGGCGGAATAAATTGGATTAGCGAGGGACAAGGGCGAGGCGAGAGGGCTAATCCGATTTAGAGGGAAGGGAGATTCATTTAACTCGGTCATTTTACGTCTCGAACCTCTAGCGGAGCGGTCGGCGCGCGCCCGCAGGGCGCAAGCCGACCGCGGAGCGAAATGGGGCGAGCGTAGCGAGCCCCCCGCCCCCGGCAGGGGCCGCCGGAGGCCTAGCGGCCGGTAGGGCGCTAGTCGCCTATATATAGACGCAAAAGCCACATTCGTGTCCGCTTTTTCGAGGGTTTTTAATCCTATTTGCGAGACTCGCGCCCTGTCATTCTTCGTCTCGCACCTCTAGCGGAGCGGTCGGCGCGCGCCCGCAGGGCGCAAGCCGACCGCGGAGCGACACGGGGGCGAGCGTAGCGAGCCCCAGCCCCCGGCAGGGGCCGCCGGAGGCCTAGCGGCCGATAGGACGCTAGTCGAGAAGTATCGAGAAATTGTTGATAGAAGTCAATTCTCGTCTTCAAAATAAATTATTGGCTGTGGTCGCCGCAATTTGGTTCCACAGTCGGTACCAGAACTTTAAAAAGGCAAAACAATTGCAGACGTCTTCGCTGTCGTGACCTACTGCGAGCGGACGGGCGTCTGGAGGCTATGGGTACGGTAGCATTATCGATTGAGCAATAACAATAACAAAAAAAACAATAACATCCTCAGGTCTTCTCTGAAGACTCCGTACCGGCTTTTGGTCCCTCGATCCCGCACCCGAACACCTTCACGGACCCCGCGAGGTTCAGAGAGTTCCTGATGACGAAATGTGAGCTGATTGACCAATTTTTTTCATAATTTTTGTCTCGAAATGTGTCTAAGACGCTGATTTTGGATGGATAATTCAGTAATTTCAGTGATCAACGCCGAAAAGGCCGCTCACAACGCTTCGGCCTTCGTGGAGAAACGGCACCGGACAAACGACACTTTATTGAAGGACATGTACATTGAGTATCTCAAGGATTGCCCGAAAGTTTGCATTTTTTGAAAATTTATTTTCGTACGCTTGTCACATTCCCATCAATGCTTTTCGGAGCTTATAATTTACATTGGGCTCGTGAAACACATCGGAAACAGATATTCGGAGACTAAGATGACGTCATCAGGGTTTCAATCGCGTCACGGACGCTGTCATTCGCCACATTCGTTCGCCGGTGCGGAAAGACGCACCAAGGGAGTCGATCGACTTCTGCAAGTTCGGCGAACTGATCAAACTCGAGAAAGTAAGACTTTTTCAATAGACGCCTCATGCGCGTCAGCACCTCGAGCGCGTCAATAATAATTAAATTGCAGATGCTCAGCGGCGAGGTCGTTGATGCGGTGAAGATGAATGTGTGCCGGCGGCAGGTAATTAATATAATTATCTAAATTATTATATTTTTCAACCTACACGAGAGAGAGGAATCATTTCCAATTGCAACATCATTAGATGAGGATCGTCTGAAGCATATTTGAACCAAAAAAACGCAAAAACAACAATCTACTTTCAGCCCTGGGACAAGGAAATCATGCTGCGCAACATGCCATCCTACGACGTCATCGGATCGGACATGTGGGGGCAGGAGGCACTTCTCGTTGCTACTGAGGTACTATTCAGTGGACGCCTCAAGCACGTCAGCGCACTTGAAATGCGTCAGTATAAATTTTCCAGGAGCACGGCGTGATGTACGTCGCCGACGACAAGAACGTGATGATCTTCGACTCGGCCTGTAAGGTCCAAGACCTGATCATTCTCGAGGCGTTCGGTCTGTGTCTGGTGCGCGCCGACAAAGGTAATTTTCGATCATTTTCAATGGACGCCTAATGCGCGCCTGCACCGCAACCGCGTCAGTATTATCTTCAGGCAAGGACGGCTACGTGGCCGTGTTCTCCCTGAACGAGCTAAGGAACGCGCTGCTGACGCAGGTGCCGATCCAGAAGAAGATCGCGCACGCGCACAAGATACGCGGCACGAAAGGTGCGCGTTTGCAATGGACGCTTTAAGCGCGTCAGCACACCGCAATTGCGCCAGTAAATGCAAAATTCAGGCTGCCACCTCTTCGCGCGCATCGAGGACGGGCTGAGGCTCAAGGTGAGTAGTTGATCTTTGATTTTTGAATTGTGATCTTTGATCTTTCAGCTAGTAGTCGCGATGGGACGCAAGATCTGCCTCTTCCGTTGGTCTCTCTCAGCCCTGAGAAGAGATAAGCCAGGAGACAATCTGGCCGAGCACTTCACATTGCTGACTGTGAGTTTCCTGTGAATTCTGATCTTTGATCTCTGATGATGATTTTCTAGACGCACTCCGTGAGCGAGGAGCCCGTGGCCATGTGCGTGTACGAGAAGCGGGTCATCTCGTCGGTGGTCAAGGTTTGTAGTTTGATCATTGGACTCTGAAGTTTGAACTCTGATCTCTACAGGCTGTCGTCCTGGGCCGCTCGCACCTTTTCGTGTACGACCTCAACGACGGCACCGAGGAAATCCTGGCCTGGTTTGTAGTTGGATCTTTTGTCTTTGTAGTTTGAACTTTGATAATTGATCTCTGATCTCTCCAGGGACGTGCCCCGCAACACCTCAACTATTATCATGAAGGCTGCTTCGGATGGAGAGAGCGACGAGTTTGCGATGCTGTACCAGAGTGAGTGATTGGTCTTTGATCTTTGATTTTTGATCTCTGATCTCTCCAGACTCCACGCTCCTCTTCGATCGAAACGATGGTCGGTGGAACTGGGAGCAGACGTTCTGGTCCACGAATCTCAGGGATTTCGGTAATTTTAATTTCGAAATTGCAAAAAAATTTCAATCGCATTTCGGATATGTTTCACCAATAATTTTTCTTTCTGAAGACCACCTGTGGGACATTGTTCGGGAGAATGAAATTCAATAAAAATATAATCGTAGCCCTCGACCTGATCTTAGTAGATATTTGATGCCTGACGCAGTCCTAATGTGCTGACGTGCTTGAAGTGTCCATTGAAAATGACCATTTCAGCCTTCCGCTTTCCGTTTATCCTCGGCTTCGGCGAGGACCTCATCGAGATCCGGCTCGTCGTCAACGGCAATCTGCTCGCCTCGATGTACATGCCCAGTGTGCGGCTTCTATCGTTGAAGGTAGGCGTATTTGAGGTGTTGACGCGCTTGAGGCGTTCATTGAAAATGATCGACTTTCTCAGCGCGACATCTACTTCTCCGTCGAACGAGCCTTCTCCTCCACTTGCGCGCCTCCGGTGTCTACCGGAAGCAATAGATCGTCCCTGATCCGCAGGGACCGGCACCACACTGATGCTAAGAGGTACGGTATGGTTAGACTACAGTAACCTCAATCTTCCAGGTGGGACATTTACCGGTTCAAGGGTGCGCGGCTGGAGATGGCTGGTGGCGGGGAAGAGTGTAGTGGTGAGTTTTCCAATATGCAAAAATCGATAAATGCAGATCTGGTCTCAATTATCGATTTTCAGGCGCATCAAGCGGTGGCGTTGCGGCGTCTCTAACTAATGGAGGATCGTTCACTCCTCAGGTTCGGTGATTTTTTGTGATTCCTAGCAAACTCCAATCTATTGCTCCAGTGCAACACCTTTCATTTTTGATGAATTCGTGAAACACAACTCCGCTTTGTAAATCAAAACATCTTTCAAATTATAAAATATAATTAAAACAATTTCAGATAATCCGGCGAATCGATGAGGCTGCTGGCCGAACGATGACTCCGACTACCGAGTTCGTTTATTTTTATTTATTTATTTTTATTTGATATTTTTCATGTTTTGCATCAAAAAGCGCTTTCAGGACAAACAACAACCACGATACTCCCGCATTGCTCGCGAAAGCAATCAATTGATGCTACCTAACGCTCCTGGCTACCGTAATCCCACCCTACCCCTTGCTCACTGGTTCAGAGAATAGAAACCATCTAGGCTTTTTATGCCGCTCTTTCCCCTATCTCCATACTCCTTCCATATTTATCTCATATCAGGTATCTCACTCCTTTTCTACACCATTCATTCCTAATATATTTTTTGTTGGATTTGTATCGATAAAGCTATGAATATCGGAAGCAATGTGCATTTGTTAGAAAAAAAAAATTAGGCTTTATCATGACAGAATAAGTATGGGGGGTAGAGTTGTCTATTCGGAATACGGAATTCCTCTCTTTTCACTATTCTATTCGATAATTCCGAGTCGCGGTCACTCCACCTCATTACGTATGCGGAATTCCGGATAGATCTCGGAATTCCGTAATTTTCGTTCTTCCGAGTCTCCCCGCTCGGTCTGGTTCTTGTCGAATGAGAATAATTGAGCGATGGAGAGGTGGAAAATGATTGAAATTGGATGAGTTTCATTTGTTCTCTAGATCCAATTTTTAATTCCAAAATTACGGAATTCCGTAATCTTTTCGGAATTCCGCATACGAAATGAACCAGTCACTCTCTCTCGCGGAACTGGGAATGAGTATGGAAATCGACTAGGAATAACGAATAGAATTCCGAATAGACACCTCTAATGGGGGGTCAGGGATGATTCGGGACCATGGTGCCTCCGGTCCACGGGTACCACGCGCCTCTGTGAATCGGTGCAGAGGTGTACTGCTTTCCATTGATGTTTACAGTTCCACCTCAGATTCAAAAATTAAATTTTAAAAAAAGAAACGACACCATTCGAACAGTCGCGCAGTTGACGATGATACTGTTGCTGCCTCCGATAGTCCACTTGCCATCTTGCCAGCTTACAGCGCAGTTTGAGCTTACAACTGCAAATGGTTGTTCTTAATTCAGTAGTGCCAAATAGACGCATGTTCAACCCGGAAAAATTGAGGGGCAGAATAAAATTCAGTTTTGATTTTCTAGGTGTTGCCTGTTTCTTTCTTTATTTGGTCTAAAACAGTTCGATGCAGGCAAGTCTTTATCGATAGCAATAAAAAGCAGATCTCATTGGCTCCTTCACCACCCATAGTTCGGCACTCCGCGGTAGTAGGGCGGGCGGGCCGCATCGTAGCGGGGAGTCGGATTTGCAGCGGGGCCTCAAAATTTACCATAGTTGCACACATTTTATCGTTGGGAGTGTCAGACATTCTAAAAGGTACCTTTAGCTTCACCAGGAGGAGTGATGGTATGCACAGCGCTTCCAAAGCGTTCCATGTTGCAGTTCGAGCGGTCTGAAATAAAGAGATATTGTGAACTTCAATGCGATCCCAAAAAGAGAATTTCGAATAGTATGCGACTTACGGATGCCGTTAGCGCAATTGAGGTAGCAGTCTGCCGAGCTCACGAGCGCTGCAAACATATTAATTTTCAGTTACTCGGCGTAGGTATGTTGCAGTGAATGGGCTCACTCCTGCAATAGTCCAACACCATGACCTTCTCTCCATTGATCGCATTAGCCGAGCCATCGATCACGGTCTTCTTGTTGCCAGTAACGGTAACGCCACGGCGAACTGCAACGATGAAGGAACTTTATCAGGTAAACAGCAATATTGTCAAAAATTACCTCTTCTTGCGTCCGCTCTGACGCTGTACACAATGTTATCGAGGAGTTCCATAAGGCAGTTTGATCGGTCTGTAATCAATGAATAATTCATCCAGTTTTCCTCACACTGAACGAATAAGTCGCATTGTATTATTAGTGAGTATTAGTTATTATTATTATTATTAATAATTAAACTCACATGTGCCTTCATGGCATGTCGTGCGGCAATCTGCCCGATCTACGATTTCTGCATGCAATATTTTAGTGACTTTTCTTCTGAGGGGTCCCGACGATGGTAAATTAACTTACCACGACAAGCTTCCCCGCTGGACCACACGTGCTCTCCGTTGGTGGCAACAGCGCAATTAATGCACACGTTCTGCCCGTTACCGGTGATGGTGACGGTGCGACGTCCGTCGAAGATATCTCCGGCTGCAATCGATACGGTAGGTCAAAGGTACGGTAGGTCAGATGGATTACTGTATCCGCACTCACAGGCGAGAACTACAGTGCAGCAGACGAGGAGAAGATGAGAGCGCATTTCTACTCAGGTCCTGAAAGGTAAGTTGAAGATGAAAGAGGGGTAAAGGAGGAGGTAAAATAGTAGAGAATGCATTGATTTCAGCTGTTTTTATACGGCCATGATGCAGAAAAATCGGGAAGAAAATGCTGAATTACTCATTTCCATACTGAATCAGCGAAATTTTCTCCACGATTGCAAAAATAGACACAAACGGAATGAATGATGCAGTATCTGAAAAGTTAATCTCCCATTCATTAAAAATTATGATTTTCATAGTAGAAGTTACAACAATGCCCAACCAACAGTTCGGAAAGATAATAGAACCAAAGCTGAAGCCGCCATCAACAATACTCATTCGATCGAACTGGACTACAGTAACTCTCAGTGTAAAAATACTGTAGGTTCGGAGGGTCAAACTCACAAGCGAGATGGAAGGGCGTCGCTGGGATGACGAAGTAGAGACTGCGTGTCGCGGTGGGACTAGAAGCTGCGGTGGGCTGCGGACTAGAAGGACTAGAAGGAACGATAGATTACGGTAGGATACGAGATTACGGTACTTTAGTAAGAGCAAAAACAGCGACGCGATGGGAAGAGAGAAGAACAGGTGAATGAGTGAATTCAAAATGTAAAACAAATGAAAAATGAGAGCATCTATGCAAAAGTCGAACCAATAAAAGAACCAATCACAGACTGCACAAGAGAATATGTATAATCAAATCTAATTAAGAGCTATTCATTGGGACATTTAATCGTTGCTCATTTCTCCATATTCCCTGTGCTCTGAGCGGTCTACGAAGGTAAGGAAGTCACAAAGTGCTGAAGAAGAAGGCGATACGAAGCAAGAAGAAGTACAGAGGAAGCAATGAATCAGCAATCAGCCCACATCCCGATCCCACCCCCTTTCCTCCCACAACCACAACAATCGCATCAAAAACACATCTTTATCGCACTTGGCGAACTACTGAGTGAGGGGCGGAACAAGGGAGGGCCGGGGCCGGCAGCCGGCAAGTGGCGTCGTGGTGTGGCTCCGTGGTGCGGCGCGTGGGAAACGGCGGTGTCGCTCACTGGCGAGAGAAGAGCGCGAACACGGCCACGAGCGCGAGCGAGAGCAGCGAGGAGATGGCCTGAAATCGGGAGAGGTTGATCTCTGATCTTTGAACCCTAGGACACTCACCGATGCGGGGCATCCCGGAGGCACGCCTGCGGAGACGCAAGGAACTTTACTCGCCAAATCGTTGACACCATCCTTGGCTGCGCCGGCGCCCTTTTCGAGCTCTTTTCCTGCTGCGTCCTTCATCTTCTCGCCTTCCTTGAGTCCATCCTTGCCAAGATTCTCGGCTCCCTCTTTGCCCTTGTTGAGTCCATCCTTGGCTTGGCTGGTGCCATCCTTGAGGGCTGTTTCACCGGTCTTGACGGCGGCCTTGCCGCCGCCTTCAACAGTCGCCGCGATAGTGGCGGTATCAAGAGCTGAAAGCAGGACATTTTCGGGGTACGGTAGTAAAGGGGATTCGGTAGAGATGGGGTACGGTACGTCAGAAAACGTTCCGCAGGACATGAAGAAGCCTACAGTAGGAGGGATACTAGGTTACGGTAGGTGAGGGGTACCGTAGGCCAGGAGTTCGGTGGGTCAAACTCACAATCGGCGAGATGGAAGAGCGTCGTCGAGATGACGATGAGAAGAAGGAGAGCGCGAAGTGGTTGCATTTCGCGACGAATCTGGAATACGGTAGGTCAGGGTACGGTAGGGGTACCTGAGTAAGGGGTATTGGGGTATCCAAGATGGGGGTATCCAGGGGTATCCGTACCTTGATTGTCAAGTGAGCGTAGTAGAATCGACAGCGTCGAGTGAAGGCGGGGAGAGGTGTAAATGGGGGGATGAGACCGCGCGGGCTTTATAAGGAGCGACGAAATGAGGGCACTCCCCATGCAATGCACTCTCTCGCTCTCTTATCCAATTAGCTATCCAGTCAAAGATGAGATTACTAATCAATTGAGCATAATCTATTCTAGTCAGAAATGAGCAGAGTAATTTCGATGCGAGAAGAACGAAGGAATCGGTCTACAAACGTTCAGCAGCATTATTGGAAGCACAATTGACTGCCATTTTCACCAAGGAAACAAGGCAAACGTATGAATCTCTTCAGTTTGATCGAAAATACCGTTTTTTCGCAATTTCTTTTCAAATTTTTGAGTAGTTGGTGTCCACAGAAAATCAGATTGCAATTCAAATATCGTCACTACACCGGAACGATTTCCGAAATAAATCCATTTCTCATTTGGATGTAAGCAAATGTTGTGAAACAGGTATGTTTCAGAAATAGTATAAATCCACTGTATGCAGGGACTGTAATCTCTGGCTTCGTGACGACTTCGAGTAGATACAGAATGCCTTGTCTGCAGTTCCACGCTACTGCTAACGATAGTAACAACAAGATAGTAACTGTAGTTTGTAACTTATTATTCTCTTAGAAATGAAAAAGTGTTCGATTTCTGTCCGTTTGAGCAAATATGCCATGTGAGAACGAAGTGATGGATTTTCCCAATCAATGGAAAGTAAACATTAGTTGAATCAAGTAATGAAATTAGCAATTCGGATACCACAAAAATTATAGAATCAAGCCGACTGCAGAATCATTTACTTTTCACATCTTTCTGTCTTTTCGGAGGAACTTGAGCGGTCCTCGGAAAAGACTCCTTAGAAAAGCAGATTGTTATCGATTTTGGAACACCGTGCAGAGGAGAAATTGAACACAAGAAGAGTGGCCGAACCCTCAGATACTCCATCCCACGCCAAATATCGCCCAACAACAACAACATCAACAAAAACAATCACAAAAAACACATTTTTATCGCTACTCGGAGAGCAGGGCCGGTAAGGGGCCGTGGTGTGTCGTCGTGGTGCGGCGAGTCAGAAACGGCGTCGACGAGAGAAGAGCGCGAACACGATGACCTGAAGTTGATCTTTGATCTCTGATCTCTGGTCCCTACTCACCACGTCATTCCTCATTCGCGGGGGGAGATACGGTAGTTTTCGTTGGAATAGGCAGTGTTGGAGCTCTGGATGATCGGCCTACCGGAGCCGCGATTTCCATTGCTAGAGGCTTGGTTCTCGCTCTGGATGTAGACGCCGGCTGCAAGTGGTGGGTATATGAGGGACGAGGTACTGTAGGGGTACGGTAGGTCAGGGAGTGCGGTGGGTCAAACTCACAATCGTAATTGCCATTGGCTCCATTGCTTGTGGCACTGTTGTGGCTTTCGATGATTGGTCCTCCGGTGCTGCGATTGTCATTGCTAGTGGCTTGGTTCTCGCTCTGGACGTAGACACCGGCTGCAAGTGGTGGGTATGGGAAGACGAGGTACGGCATTTTTGGCATATTCATATCCGGCATTTTTGGCATATTCATGTCCGGCATTTTTGGCATATTCATGTCCGACATTTTTGGCATATTCATGTCCATCATTTTTGGCATATTCATGTCCGGCATTTTTGGCATATTCATGTCCGGCAATTTTGGCATATTCATGTCCGGCATTTATGGCATATTCATCTCTGGCATTTTTGGCAAATTCATGTCCGGCATTTTTGGCATATTCGAAAACAGTCAAATGAGGTTTAATAAAAAATACATACTAGTCAAAAATTAGTAAAGACTTATTCAGTCAATAGCCGTACTTTATCTTCTTTTCTGAACGTTCGGCAGCATTTTATTCAATAAAATAGCGTTCGATCTCATGCAATTCGATCGAAAACGTTTTGGCCCAAACCCAAACTATCCCAAAAACTCGTCTGCAGTTTCGAGCTGCTGTAAAGGACGGTAATAAGAGCACTGTAGACTTCATCATCTCTCCTTCATCTCAACTTGTAGATCGAACAACACAATTTACTGATCGATCCTCATCTCACAAGCCACATAAAGAACTGCTAGTCAGATATTCGTGTCTCTCCTTCTTTAAAGGGGTAGGGGCACGAATATATGGTTAGATGAGTTATCGGTGTCTGCTAATCGGGAAGGTTAATCCGATCACAACTCTGAAACTCCGATGTTCTAGAAATCCGCTAGAGCTGAGATATGCGCGTTTGGCTGTATGCCAAGTCACCCTGTGCAGGCACTAATCCGAAATGAGAGAGGGAGGGAGGAGAATGGAGAGAGCGCGCATGCAAATTGTCGCGCGCCGCTCGCCTATGATAATTGAGCGTTCTTTCGTGCCTATCCACCTTTAAGCCTCTCTTAGTTGAAGGGGGGGGGGGGGGGCAATACAACCACAAGAGATTAGAAAATTTCAGAATCGTTTTTCTTCACGTATTCTCTGCTCATTTCTTCTCATTCGCTCTACCCTGAGCGGTACTCGGAGAGGAACAAGTGATCACGTCGATTTTACAAGAAGAAAGCCAATTTTAGACGACGAATTGAAGACAAGAAGAGCGGCCGATCCCTTAAACCCATCCCCAAAACAACAACAACAATCTATAAAATAACACATTTTTATCGCTACTCGGAGAGCAGGGGGAAGCGAGAGCCGGACGTGCGCAGCCGGCAAATGGCCATTGTGTGGCTCCGTGGTGCGGCGAGTGGGAAACGGCGCCGCTCACTGACGAGAGAAGAGCGCGAACACGGCCACGAGCGCGAGCGAGAGCAGCGAGGAGATGGCCTGAAGTTGGTCTTTGATCTCTGATTTCTGATCTTTGATCTCTTACCGCGGCAGGGCATCCCTCCGGCAGGCCATCGTCGTCACAATGAACGACGTTTGGCTGAGCGGCCGCCGCGGGTTTGCTAGCAGCTTGGTTGCCACCGCCGCCACCTCCTCCCCCGGAGGAATGATGAGTCACGACGCGCGAAGACTTGTGTGAAGTGTGGACAGAGCTCTGGACGTTAGAAGAGGCATGGTTGTTGGAGACGATGCTGCCACCGCCACCGTTGTCATCGTCGTCGTTGCTGCTTCCGCCACCACCTCCTCCTCCCCCGCCTCCACCGCCTCCGCTGTTGTGATTGGCTGTTTTACAATTGCCATTGGAACAGGCCGAGTTGTGGCTCTCGACACTTGCTGCAAGCACAAGATGTAGGCATGGAGTAGAGGTCAACGTGAGGTACGGTAGGTCAGGGAGTTCGGCGGGTCAAACTCACAATCGGCGAGATGGAAGAGCGTCGTAGAGCTGACGATGAGGAGAAGGAGAACGCGCGGTTGTTGCATTTCGTGACGACACTGGAATACGGTAGGTCAGGGTACGGTAGGGGTATCGGGGATCCTAGGGATCCTGGATCGGGGTACTGGGGTACCTAGGGGTCCTGGGTCCGTACCTTGATTGTGAAGCGAGCGTCGTAGAGTCGACAGCGCCGAGCGGTGACGTGGGGTGTTGTGAATGGGGAGCGAGCGACCACTCGGCTTATAAAGCCTCTCAAAATGAGAGGACTCTGTATGCAACACACTCTCTCGCAGGTTTAGCCAATTATCTGTCGAGTCAAAACAGGTCTTATTTGTCTATTCGAGACTTGTTATTGAAGAGAAAAAACATTTCGAGGTGAGAGGAAAGAGTGAAACGGTCTACGGACGTCCTTTTTCTTCATTTCCGAGTGTTCTTCAATATTATTGGAGCCATGAAACAAGTCAAACTCACACCGATCGTCTAACCATTGTTTTGAAACATAGTTATCAAACAACAAACAGTCTTCCACTTTCCATTTCCAAAAAAAGGATAAATTAATTGTTCTATCTTCACCCACGTGAGAAAGGATCGAGAAACGGCAAACGATTTACGGGAAGGAAAGGGAAAAACGAAATCCAGCTTGATCCCTCTCTCTCATTTCCCTTTCGCTATTGCTCATCAGCGCGCTTCCTGCTGCCTCAAATCTTTTATCTTCATTATTTTCGTATTTCTTCTCATTCCGTTTGTAAATTTTGAGTGATTTCTGACCCTTTTATTGGGCTGGCGATTCAGAAATTGGTCAGGGGTTCATAAAATATCGCTCCCTGACTTGGAGGGTGCACGTCACGTCTCAGTAGATAGCTGTCTAAACATTTGTAGGCCATTTTACGTCACCACATCCCATTCTATTGCTGCATGAACATCCCTGCACCTTTGCCCTTACACTTCTCACAATGTTCTCGTCTCTCCATTGCACACGATCTCTCAGCAGTCAGAGCAACGAGAGAGTGCGTGCAAACGAGAGAGTCTGCACTTCGCAGGTCAGCCGTGTCAGATCTCAGGTCAGATCTCTGTCACGGCCCATTCGAGGTGTCAACAACCTTTATCTAGCGATTAAGAAAAGCGAGAGAGCATGCGAAATGAGGAGAGTCAGACGAAATCAAGGGTGCCTGCACTATGATATCGCCCCGAGGTGTGGCTGATCCACTGGTCGGCTATTGGGCGAAGAGTGAGTGGGATGAGTGGTCTTTGATCTTTGATCATTTTCTGAAATCGTTCGTAGCAACCTCAAAAAGTAAACCTAAGCCGTCTAAAGAGCATTCCAAGTGGTAATTTGTGGTTTCTAACCTACAATGACTTCTAGTCACTGTAATCTCCGGCTTATCCTTTTTGTGCCCGAATTGAATAATGACCGAGCTAGCCAATTGCTCCCGCAGCTCTAAACCTAAAATAAGGTAATCCCTACTCTCCAATTCCCCTACTAGAACACCCCTACAGCCGGCCGTGACCTATAAATCACGCGAGGCGAAGTTCAACAAATACTGACAAGTACAGCGCCCTTAGAGTAAAGCGATCCCTTCCAGAGATTAGTTCACACTTGGATTTGTACCATAATCGTTGCAAGGATCTTTTCTGGAATTCCTAGGCTCTTTCATCTCCAACTTTTAGAAGACTAACAGCCAATTCGAATTGGAACCTGCCATTGAATGATGCTTGGGACAGTACGCTTGAATATCCAGCATTCTACGAGCTCACATGAACATGATAAAAATGGTTCTCCATTTTGACAACCCTACTGTGAAACAGCTCTCCCTTTTCGAACAACTCCGTACCTTTCCGTTCTCGTTCACCCCGAGCGATGCATATCTCGATGACCTCTAGCTATCTCTCATCCCCTTTGCTTGACCTATCCTCCATCCGGTGAAGAACTATCTGGTCACACCCTTTTTCAACTCCCCCATAACTCATGCAATCCTTATCTACCCTCCCTTGGAAACCAATGAGTGATTGACCTAACCAGTGACCATCCACTCTCTACCGCCTCTTTCGAACAAGGAATACTGTACTTGACATACGTTTTCTGTAATGTTTTAATGCAGAGAAAACATGAGAAATACAACGATTGCTCATCCCGGGGGGTGGTCAGCGCTTAGAACCATCTCAGAACCATCCAAAAACGAAATATCACGCAAATTGAGGAGAGTGCGCGCTTCGCTCTACACAGGACATTGGGCTGCCCAAGGGGGCGTGACCAGATAGCCCGGGAAAAAGGGGTGATGTCGCATTTTTCGACACTTACCTGCGCGCATGGGTCAGATCTGGCCCTCCTGAGCTCTTTTCGCATTTTTCGATACCTTTTTTTACTAATTAAATTACATTTCCAGCACCGGGTAATCGCCATGTTTCGGATAGCATCACTACTGTTCTTAGCCCCGTTGGCTCGGTGCCAGGTGCGTTTCGAAAATATTTTCGAAATTATTATTTTCGAAAACATGATTTTAATTCCAGGACAACTCCGTCTCAACAGCCGCCGATTACGCTCGAGTGAGGGAGATACTGAGGGAGTACTACTCGTCCGCGGCTAAGGCTTATGGACATGACTATGTAAGCGAACGTATGATTTCTCGGATTAGTCATCCCATTTCTCGTCGTCTAACGAGTTACCTAGTTATGACTCAATACATTTCGTAATTAATTAGCAAATTCAGACTTTTCAAGAAAATGAACTATTTACAGGACCCGGATGCAGTCCAAACCGATATCACCAAGCAGCGATGTGATGAAAACAACGAAGTGTGCGCGAATAAGTATGTTTCACTTTCAAGTTATGATCGCTGCCAATTTCATAATTTCAGTCATGTGTTCAAAACTTTTCCAATCAACTGCAATTTTCAAAACCAAAATAGAGCTTATCAAAGTAAACACACCCTGTAGCGCGCTTCCCTCCTCCTATCCTAGTTCGAAGAGAAATCGAAAGTCGCCCTTCCCTCCAATAGGATTATCTCTTATCCTGTCACCCCCTCTCCCTTTCCATCCATGATCTATCTCTCTATCTTTCATTCACTGTCTCGTTATGTCTAACCAGCGAAATAGCTTGTCTAATGAATAGACCTCCTTTCCCTTTCATTTGCACCTAGCCTATTCGCTCGCTTTATGGACTTTCGCTGGAAGAGTTCCGGGAGGGAAAGCAACAAAACTGCTAGCGTTCGAAGAAAATGCATCATTGATGGTGGAGCACCCTTAGGTTGCTTCAATAAAAATAAAAATAGGATAAAGAGGAAAGAGTAGCAATCAAAAATAAAACGTTTCAATTGCTGAGGAACAGTTCCAGCTATTCTAAAATAAATTTCAGGCGGTACTGGGGCGACCTCTTCGAGAACGACATTGTGCTGACACTTCCGCAGGCCGAGAATCTGCTGGATGAGAACAGCGGTGAATTTTATGTTATATTTCCTTCCCCATCTTCCGAAAATGCCGATTACGAAGCGTTTTGGGAGATCCTTAATATTTCGAGACTTTGTACCAACAAAACGATAAATTTCCAGGCCGCCGAGGCAAGCGACAGGCTCAACCTACTGCGGACTCCTTCTGGCGCACGCTTACCGTCCCCTACATCTTCGGATTTCAGGATTGTGAGATTTTTATGATTCAATTGTAGCAATGGTTGAATAATTTACGCACTAATTTACGCATTTGTTCAGCTTACATCTGTCTGTATTGCATCCTTTCTCTCAGTTTTGAGAAAAACGTCCAATTCAAATCTAATTCAAATCAATCAATTCCCTTACGTGCGCACTACCTAATTCGTAGCGCGCTCAATCTAATTCTTCCTCCTCGACTCTCTCTGAGAAGCGCGCTGTTCCTGAATAGATCGCTTCGCGTGATAATTTAGTGCGTCTTCGTCCCTGTTCCTACTCCATTCACGATGTTCTATGGCCATGAAGGGCGATAGATAATTCGAAATGAAGATACATCGACACGTAATTCGAGCTCCGGTCAGAATTGAGAGATCGAGTGATTTCGAGAGAGCCAGAGAAACGTTCGTCTCTGGTGTGCACTAATCGAATTAGAGGGACATCGCAAAAAAGGAAGTGAGACGCGGAGTCTGGTCAAAAATTAGTGGGCCAGTGAGCAAGGAGTTCTTAGGGATCGGAAAACAATTGATTTGAGCTCTGGTTCAACAGGGGTTTGTACTTTCGATCATTCAAAATGGTTTGTAATAGCGTAAAGACTACAACCCTGCCCAGTCATCCCCTTGAGCTAACAAACACTCATTTTAGTGTCATTTCACGCATTGACCCTGAACGGGGCTTGTAAAGCCGAGGAAATTCTCTGAGCATTGCTCGGACTCACTGGGTCTAAAGCGCCTGGGATAAAAAGGGCGACCCAAATACGGCTTGTAATCCTTCTACTCTGGGGGTTCGCGAACGGATTACAGTGGTGTACTCTGGTCGCTGAGAGTACTCGAGTGACCCCGAGTCGTAAATCAGGGTAGCATTCAAAGAAAATCTTATGGAGATGTGTATCAACTGTAGCTAATGACAAGAATTTTGAAAATAATTATTAATATTATTATTTAACAATTTTACAGCAACCTGGCAGTCCCTCATCCGGTCGGCCCTTCGCCATGTCGAGTCCGAAACTTGCATCAGATTCAGTGAGAATGGAGCGGGAGGTGATAAGTTGATGTACATTCGGTGAGTTATTAATGTTATTAATCAGTACAATAGATGATCGATGAATCAGCAACAACCAGCCTAAGGGCATAACAAGATTATGTGAAACATAACCAAACTGTTACGATTCTAATAATTTTTCTGTTATTTTGGATGAGATGAACGATAATTTAATTCAGTGGCTCCGGTTGCTGGTCTAATGTCGGGCGCATTGGCGGAACGCAGCAGGTGTCGATCGGATACGGATGTGATGCGGTGCGTTTAATCTATTGAAAACTCGAAATTGACAATATTTGATATGCTTCAGAGAATCTTCAACTGTTTCCTTATTCATTTTAGGCAATGTTCCATTGATTGCTTCGAAAACCAAATCAAGCCTCACTATTTTTTAAAACCCCAATATTACAGTTAGGAATCGTCGCCCACGAAACCCTGCACGCTCTGGGTCTGTGGCACGAGCAATCGCGAACTGACCGAGACAACCACATCTTCATCAACCCCTCGGCGATCATCAGGGTACGGTAGATATGGTAGCCGGAAATTCAGAGCCGGAAAATAGCTCCTAATCACCGGATTTCAGGGAACGGAGGGCAACTTCCAGAAGCGCACCCCGCAAACTTCTGATAACATGAATCAGCCTTACGATTTGGGATCCGTCATGCACTATTCGCCCAAGTCGTTCTCGAATGACTATAATACGTGAGCAATTATCGTTCTGTTATGTTTCACATTGACTAATTATTGCCAGCCACGGCTAAATTTCGTTGTTCCGTCCGCTGTACGTAAATACACAAAATAATCAATCAATTCCGTAATATTCGATTATTTCATCATCAATCAATCAATACCGTAATCTTAGCGCGACCATTTCCACTCGGGACCCGCGCTACCAGCACACGATCGGGCAGCGCGAGGCCGTGTCGTTCAAGGACGCCAAAATGATCAATCTGCGATACTGCGACCGTAAGTGTACTGTAGCCGAGGGGTACTGTAGGCTAAAGATACTGTACTATTGATTGATGAGTTCAAAATCAGTCAAATCATGCAGGAGTCTGCTCGCGAAAGCTGAATTGCGCCAATGGAGGCTACACGGACCCCAACAACTGCAGCAGGGTAAGTTGCTGATTTTCGAAAATAATCAAGACTGAAGGACTGCAGTAACCTGAAATTAATTTCAGTGCAAGTGCCCCTCGGGCTACGGTGGTACATACTGTAATGAAGTGCAGAGGAGTAAGTTTTTTAGGAACGGATTTCAAAAATCAATGTATGTTTTGGCATTTCCAGTTCTAAGTAAAACTCGTGAAGCATACTTGCGCGAGCATAGTCACATGGTGTTTTCCATTATCAATATCAATTCAACATCGCTGATATAATTAGAAGAACATCGCTTTGAAACGTATAAATTCCTTGAAAACGTTCTTCTTCTTATCAAAATGTTCAGCCTCCTGTGGCGGTGAGCTAATCGCCTCGGTCACTCAATCTTCCCTCGTCTCGGGCAATGTGTATGCTGGCAGCAACTGTGTGTGGAGGATCAGGGTGAGTTCTAAGTTTGTTGGTTTTTTGTGCAGAATTATTCACCGATGCATTGAAAAGGCAGCGTTCCTAGATGATTAAATGAGTGTCGTGAAACATATCTGCTTTGAATTCTGAGATCATAACACTTTTCCAGTCCCCCGCCGGTCAACGCATCGAGCTGGATGTTCAAAGGGTCAACTTCGTGTGCAGAGAAACCTGCTCGAGCTACGTCGAGATCAAGTACAATAAGAATAAGGAAACCGCTGGTGAGTAGTTGTGTATTTAGCAAATTGATCTAGAGCTTGTGTCGGTAATTGGTGCATTTCATTAATTTAATTGGGCGATGGGGTAGGTTCGAGATCAAGTACAATATGAACAAAGAAACGGCTGGTGAGTGCTGAATTTAATGATTTGTCACGATGGTTAGCCAGTAAGAGGTTTTTTGTAATGTTCATCCTACCATCATTGAAAAGTAGAAGCGTCAATAGCTATCAAGATGTTGTGAAACACATCTGAACACAAGTCCATGAGTGGATTGGAACTAATCCATTTGCCTTCCAGGCGCGCGTCTCTGCTGCGAGCAGCAGAAGACCGTTATCCTCTCCGAAGACGACGAGGTCGTCATCATCTTCAAGGTAATCTTACTGTGAATAGTGGGAACTTACGGTGTTTAGCGACTTTTCGAAAAAACGGTCATTTCCTGTTGGAGACATCATCTGATCTTAATATTTACCTGCAGGGTGAACCGGACCTCCAACCTGGCTACCTCGGTTTCGAGTTGAAGTACCGCTTCTGTGAGTGACCTACCGACTACGGTATCCCTCAATTATCGATTAAGACGGTTCCGGTACTACTACTCCTGCCCCGCCCACTACCACTACCACAACGACCCAGCGGCCGACGACCACTCGATACGTGTGGACGACTACGGTATCTTTTGTGATCGTGGACTGATTTATTATCTTTCGTCTCCGCGTGTATTTCTCTCTTTTTCATTCGTTTTCAATTCAACACTGCTTCGTTGATCCTCTAACACACTAACTCGCTCGATTATATAACTTGAGTGCCATTAATGTCCAGCTAGAGCTCTAACCAAATGTCTTTAGCAGACCACGAGAAAGAGCCGATTCGTCACTCCCACCACTAGAAGACCCTTCCTGGCCATGACTACTAAGGCGCCCGCCTACGTCTTCAAGTTGGCCACTGAGGAAGCTATCGAGACTACCACTACAACTGTCAAGAAGACAATCAAGAAGAGGTGCAAGGGCAGGAGAAGACATGGAAGACACTGCAAGAGGAGACTGAGATGCCATAGACGTCGTTATTACTACTCGGATGAGGACTACGACTCCGACGATGACGTCTCTAGTAAGGAATCAGAGGAGCGTGAGGAGGAGCGAAAGGAGGAGGAGGAGAAGGAAGAGAAGGAGGAGGAGAGGAAGGAGGAGAAGAAGAAGAAGGAAGAGGAGAAGAAGAAGATGAAGGAGAAGAAGGTAAGATGCCGCTTTGCGCAACTAACCAAAGCTTCAATGCAATTGCAGAGTGTCACTGAGGCAGCAACAACTGAGCCTACTCTAATCTCAGCCGTAATCAAAATAAAGTCTCAGCCCGCTGGACCGGGTACCGAAGGTCCAGAAATGGAGCTGATTGAAGAGATCGTGGCACCGCTGGAGAAGCTCAGAGTTGTCGTCCCTACCACAACTCCCTGGCCTCCTGGGGTCTTGATGCCGTATGGGCCGCAGTTCCCTGGAATTGAAGACGTCGAGAAGGAAATGGAGATGATTGAAGAGGTGGAAGAAGAAAAGGCAGACATCGGAGAAGAAAGAGAAGTGGAGAAGGAGGTAGTGGTGAGAGCACGCTTGAACGCTTACAGTAAACGCCTAGCTTAACAACCGCTTGACACTAAGCTAAGGAACCTTACTGGGGCCTAGGGATCACTTCCAAAGATCCATACTCTCATGGAATCACAAACCGGAATCCCTAGTAGCTTCAATCCCAAGTCCCTAGGCTCTTGAAACCGAAAACTGGACCTACTAAGGACTAAATCCCGGTTCCAGACCCGTGCCCCGCAACCGGTCGGCCTGTGGTCCTCCTGGTCCGAGTGGAGCAGGTGCTCGGAGCCTTGTGGAGGCTGCGGTAGGCGGAGGAGAGTCAGAGTCTGTGTGGGAGGAGAGGATGGATGCGGGTGAGTTCTATTGCAGATATGTGTTTCAGAACCACTTCAAAACTCATGCGCATTCCGGGAATGCGTTAGCAAGTTGAGTACGTTGAGCAAGTTGACCAATTAAACAAATTCTTCCAGCGGTTTCGCCTCCCAGATCCAACCGTGCAACTCGCACGTCTGCATCGGCGGCAAACGAGGTGAGGTCTTCTTCCGAAATTGACCCAGCCTTAAGCTAACCTAAAATAGGAAAACCAGACTGACCTAAAATTGACCCAGATCAAACTAAACCTTATTCCAGGTCACATCTGCAGCGGGCGCGTCCTGATCCCGTGTGAGCTCGCGCAGAAACTCCATTTCGGCTCCTCGCAGCAACAGGATTCGCCTCAAGGACCACCTCCGTCGCCCCTGCCGACACTGCCTCCCGCTCTGCGGTAGGTTGCGCTTCTGGTTCATATATGGACCAGAACGATGAGGCATGGTGCAGAAGGACAATGGGGGAGTTCAAGAGCAGCAAAGAAAATCGATATGCAATTCAGTGGCCCTCCCATCTCCTCCCTCCTGCCCATTCCTCGCATCGCTCCCGAGGCGCAGCCTCCTGCAGCTGCCGCTGCACCTGCAGCGCCTGCAGCGTATCAGACTGGTGAGATCCACTACCAAGTCAACAGAGATCCGACTCATCATTCCAATTGTTGGATATGTTTCACACTGTTCACAAAGCAAAGACTGGGTAATAGAAGTAATCGTATCGAGGCAAGCGTATCCCGAAGAAGAATAAATTAATCCAGGCCCACCGGGCTACGCACAACCGCCTGCCACGCCGCAGTACTTTGCCTACTCGCGAGTGAAAAGAGGCGTCGACCTGTCTCCGAGTGAGTGCCGCACAGTTGTCTTATCTATTTGGGATAGAATCGTGTAGAAGGCAGAAAAGAATAGTGCGCGGCTGCGTGAAACCAGTCATTGTAGCCCTCGCATCGTCCCTGCCGACCCAAACGACGCATACGGGCCCAAGGAGCACGCAGGCCAGCAACCAGCAGCTCTGCGAGAAGTGAGGACCGGAATTTCCACGGCCGGGAATTAGGCTCAAACATTAATTCCAGGCGTTTCTCCTATTACTGCCCGTCTCGATTGCTCACTATTCACATCGACTGGTTGAGAGCTAACGATGCCTATCCAGTCCATAATGACAGGTATGATTCTTGGGGGACCTGATTTGTCGTCTTGAAGTGACAATTCCCATTCCAGCCCGCAATGTTGTTCGGGATACTACGCCAGCGACGGCATTTGCTACAAGAACGAGTGAAAGGATAGCGCGACCTCCTGAATACCCAACCAATGTTTCCATTGATCCGCTACCAGTTACATACTTCAACACATTCCATTCACCCATTTCTGTAAACACAGGAAACCTCTCACAGAAAATCACTCGAAAATACAAGGTCCGTCTCAGTTTTAAAGTTCTAGCAAGTATTTATTATGTAATAATTTCGTTGATTAATAATAATAATAATAATTTATTCGCTTATTCGTTGTGATAAATGCTTCGGAAATAACACTGGCCCATTTGATTCGATGATTTCAAAGGAACATTAACATAGCCAATAGTGGTGGAACTGAAAGAAGATGGAAGAAGAAGTGGGAAGATAATCTCCTCCTTGAAAGCGTCGTCAATTCATCAGGACGGTCTTCTCGTTGACCTGAAGATGAAGACGATAATTTCCTTCAAAAACCGTTATTTCCTAGTGATTCGTGGTACTTCTTCTTTAAAGTCTAACCAACCATCAACTATCGTAAGACTTACCCTCATGAATAGATTCCCTCCCGGGGCCTTCTCGAAATGATCCGGGAAGCAGCGCGGCGCCCACATGTTGCGACCAGCCTTCCACTGTTGGGCTCGCGCCCTGGAAAAGAATTGATCGTTGATCTTCGTCTTGGATGGAAGGCCACCCCTCTTTTGACTTACAGGCTGCTCCATTGGGTGGGACAGAACGGTTGACTACTGGGCCCGAGAGTGTCTTAGGCCAATGCGCAAGGCCCTATGATCTTGCTAGGGAAGCTTCATACACCATCACTCACTTCTTATCCTTGTCCATGTCGATCGGGTCCATTCCTCCGCCGTGACAGTTGCGGATGTGCTTGCGAGCCTGAATCAGAGAGTTCTTACATCATCTGAAATGTTCTAGTGATCTTACGATGTTCTAGTCACTCAGTAGTATACGGGGTCGTTTTCACCGTGTACAGTTTAATTCATCTAAGATTTTAAAGTCGTGAAATGGCTAGCCACTATTTGACTGCGGTTCACTTTAATACATCACATAATTACAATAGATCTCAATAATACCACTCAAGAAGCTCTTCCGCGACTCACATTCTGATCCGTCTTCGCCGAGAACTCGCAGCCCGCTCCAGGGCATACGTAGCGCTCCTTCTGAGCGTGTGTGGAGACATGCGAGATTAGGCGGGAGAGCCTGCAAGTTGACGCATTTGAGGTGTCCAAAGTCTATGACACGGTTCTGGTGTCTTCTGGTGTCGATGCGCAATCTATTTCTACTATCACTAAAGTAATTTCTATGGCGCCTTTACTGCGTCAACAACAAAATCACTGACGTGTTCGTGGTGCGCACCCATCGTCTGCACACTTCACATCTGGCCTGCTCGCTCTTCTCGACGGGGTTGCGTGTTCGACTCGTCTTGCACTCCTCGAAGTTGGGCGCGTACTGGGACAAGATTGTTGAGAAATATAGATACTCATCTCAGACAGTGGAATCGGTTTCAAATGTCATACAAAGACTATCAAGTGTTTCATTTTACTAATGTATTTGAAATGAATGTCATCAAAACAGTTGAAGAAGAACCTACCGGCACTTCGATGTTCCCCTCTTCGTCCATGAACTCCTGCAGGTCCTCTGCTGAGGGCTCGTCGTCGAGATGAAAGGAGGAGGAGGGCTGAAGAAGTTCGAGGGTCAATTTATGACGGCAGATTCGAGACCAGAAGAAAACTAAGCAGCCTATAGATCTATCAAGAGGAATCTCCGTTCTCTCTTTAGTGAAATAATCATCCATCGACCCCTTCCAGAAGATACGTTTTCTCGTAGAGGATGGACTACATGGAGGATGAATCGACGGGGAAGGTTAATGAGACATAAAATATGAACCTCATCCTCATGGTACGACATGCCCATGGCGTCCTCTGCCTCCTCGAGTGAGGCGAACTGCTGACCACCGACGAGAAAGTCGTCGTCGTCATCTTCAGTCTTGATGTCTGGAAGGGACGTCCATCAACATGTCCGTGTATTTAGTCAATTCACGCTCTGTCAAGTATTAATGTTCCGGCATCCCCACAGGGGATCAACATGTCCTTGTATATCGTCAATTCACACTCTGTCCACTCTGTCTCACTAATGTTCCGGCATCCCCACAGGGCATCTACATACCAGTTATCCCTTCACGGATGTAACTGGTGATCTCCTGGTTGCACTAATGGTTGACACTAGGCATGTGTACTTCTGACATCTGATCAGATGAGTGTGAATGGAATGAATAGGCTCACTCGCGACCATCTCCTCCTCCTTGGAGAACAGCGACTGCTGCAGCTGCTGCATGGGCGAGAGACTGTCGTCATCGTTGAAGGATGAGGGAGGAGCGAGGGAGGAAGAGGAGGAAGAGGAGAAGGTGGGCAGCTTGAGCGAGGGTTGAGAGCAGTGGGAGGGAGGCGGTCTGGAATGGAATAATGGAATATGATTGGACTTTCTCGTGTTCTATGGCTGGGTCTATCTACGGTGTCAAGATGATGGGAACATGCGAAAGTACTGTTGGATTCTACTAATCTACCCGTTTCTCATCTCCTCCTCACTTTGGCAACTCTAAGAAGAATGCCCAGTACGAGTGAAATACCTTGGCAACGGCTCTGGCATCAGATGGTTGGTGTTGGGTCTTTTCCCGAGAAGGATACCACCAGCAATGTGACGGGGACTGAAATGGACGAGATTCATGATTTGCTTACTAAACAAGAATCAAGAAAGAAAAAAAAAGTTAAGAAAGTTAAGAATCAAGTTCATTAATCACTCACTCTGTCGGCAGACACTTCTGCGTTATTCGAACGGGCCTGTGAGACGGTTGTGCGACGACGGGAGGCGTGGACCTGAATACATAGTTAGCTTAGAATAGAAGGAGACTCGACGTCATAGAAGATCAAGAAACTCACACATAGACGGTCTTCGCTTCTCCTGTCTCTTCTTCGAGAGTGCGAACCAGGTCGGTGACGATGGTGGATACCTACAATACTGTATGTACTTCACGTCAAGTTGTAGTATCACGTCGTCCCTACCAGCGTTGAGACTATCAGATGGCCCAAATGTTAAGTTACCTCAGAGATCTTGGACATGAGACGGACGTCGCCGTACTGTGACTGGAATAGTAGGGGTCAACCAAGAATATTCTAAACATTCACAGCCACATTCTCACAGATTTATAGGGTACATATGTTTAGACGACATACGTTTCACTATGATCATAAGTTTGGGAAATATGTCGTTCCATAATAACAGGCTGTCAAAAATGTTTGAATCAAAATAAAAACGACTCACCAGAGCGAGAAATACATCTCTCTTCGACAGTCCCGGCTCGAGAGTGATGAAGGCGTATTTGGGAGGCACAGCCATGATCTTAAATGGGGTTTTAATTAGCTAGTACGATAAATGTTTAAGAAGGGGCAGTTTAAATGAACAAAATGAGAAATAGGCGCGAAATGTAATGGAAGACTGTGAGAGATATCAGTGAAGCGGTTGATGAACAATATGCACCATATCCATACTGGTAAGTAGGCGTCTCGTCTCTCGAAGGCTAGTTAGTAACAGGAAAGCGAGAGAGGGGCACGCGACGCGTCGGCCGCAACGCGACGCCGACGAGAGAGCGCGCGGAGAGAGGAGAGCGAGAGAGGCGGGCAGACAGCGTTGGTTGGGCGAGAGAGCATGGAACAGTGAGAGAGCGGGCGTCCATGAACGAGTGTAGCGGAGATAATGCTGACTCTCTCGCGCTCTCTCCATTTCGCGTGCTCTCTCGCTCTGCCTGCCAACGAGAGGGTACGAGAGCATGAGAAAGTACGGGTTAAGAAGGCTTGCAGATTACAGCCCTCTGAATTTCTCATGATTCATTCTAGCAGGAGAGTCTGTGGAGAGATTGACTATTGTCGTCTAATCTCATACAAGGGAGATGAAACCAAATAAAATGACATGATCAGACCAGATAATAATAAAATCGAGACGGTTTCTAGTTTTTCGTATGTATTTTTTCACTTTGGATGAATAGAGGTTTTATAGGCAGCCAAAGAAAAGAGCAATCGAACTCAGGTTAGATGTGAGATCTTTAACGACGGGACATGTCGTTTGTCCACATTCTCACTGTTCACTCAACCAATTTAAGCTCACGTCTCAAACATCTTTGGAAGTTCCACAACGTCCCGTCTCCTCTTTCCATCTTCCCTCGGAAAGTTCAACGCTCACTTCTCGCGGGCTGGCTGACCAGCCGCGCTAAATATTGAGCCAGAACACCCGGTCAAACACCACGCCAGACGGCCGTCTCTCACTTCTACACAGTCTCTCGTCGACGATAGAGCACGCAAAAGTGAGAGAGCGCTTCTCTCGCTCGGTCACTTCGCGCGCGCGGTCATCGCGTGTAAACAGAGTGCGAACTCCGCGGGCGAGAGGGCGGGCGGAGCGGAGAGCCTAGGCGACGAGAGGGAAGTTAGAGATCACGAGGATTGACGAGACACTGTTTGCTCTCGACTCCTTCTGCTGCCGTGTAGCAATGGTGAACCCTCAGGGGCGAGAGAGCAGGAGTGAACCCTGGGGGAGATCTAGAGGGTCAGAAGTGACCACCCCGCCCATTTCCAGAGAGAAAGTACACGTCAGTGGGCACACGTATGTGTTCCATTGAAGGAACGTGACGAAATGTGAATTGCCAGCACGGTTGGGTTCTTTCTGCATTCTTTCTGCGCTTTCTATCTTCTCGGACCTTCTAGAATCTTCACTTTTTCTATCTATCTCTCATTGCATCGACAAAAATGGCTGGTATCCCTCAACCCATTCCCCTCTTGGCTATTGCGCATTGCACCATTCACGTTCGTCTCAGCTGACGAAATGCGTTTCACCCCGTCCTCTTAGTTCGGGATTTTCAAGAGGGTTTGATTCGGCTAGTTCTTCTTTGTTCCATAGAATTATCAAGAAGTGTCACAGGTAGATTGAATAATCTTGCGTGTATTTGCATCTAAGTGCGGGATTGATCGCCTTTCTGTCGATATGACTAAGCGACTCGCCCGCGCGCGTGTGGCTAAAGTTCATCATCACACTAGCGCTTAGCTTCATTTTTTCACATTCTTCTCTTCGTTATGCGTTTCCTTTTGCACCGTTCTTGCAGATACCATTTAACATCTCATTTATCTTCTGCTACAATGGTTTAAGTTGCAGATACTATGTACAGCTTGGAGTAAGAATCCCATGCCTTCCATTAATCTCCGAACTCTCGCCCCCTCGCTCCTAATTTACTCGTACTATAGTGGCGGATATTGGTGGCGAGAGGCTCGGAGATGGCGAAAAAAAGCAGTGAGGCCAAGAGTGAATGAGATAGAATGGCCCTATCCTATCCTCCTGCTCTCTCCGCTCTTCTCTTTTTCCACGATGAGATTGGCAGATTCCGGCGTTAGGTGTAGGTCTAGTGTACGTGTCGGGCAGTAGTGGCGCAATATTTATGGATATGCTGGCTTCTTACCAATATCAGCATAACATTGCTTGTGCGGTCCACGCGCCCTCATTTCTCCCACCGAAGTGATAGTTGGCTCGAATTTTTGCGGTGCATGATGTTTTGCTGAATTAGCCCTGCCTACGTAGCACCTGTGTCGGTTACCTAGCGAATGATTCAAAAAGGTATCAGAGTGCCGAAAAATGACGCCATCACACCTTTTTTCGAAATCGACCGCTCTAACCCCCACTGAGAACTCTGTTTCGAACGCTTGTGCAATGCTTATTTGACCATGGGGCTCTCTACGTGGTTTCATCACAGGCTCACTCTCGGGGTCACTCGCGTACATAGTCACGTGACGAAATTAGCTGGATTTCGAAGTGGCGATGACTAAAAAGTCATTCAACCCTGCACGTTCTCTCGCGTTTAGCTGTATCATTTAATGCATTTGTACCCCTCAACGATTCTGAAGATTCTAATATTTCTGACTCCCTTCTGACCAGCATGTATTATGGAGCACGATGCATTCCGTCACATTTTCGCGTGCAGAAGGCGTTTTCGCAGCTTTTTCGAGCGCCTTTTCTCCATCGTTTTTCGCAGAACGCTCTATCTCAGCAGAGAGAAACACGCACATGCATTGACGTCGAATGACCAATTTAGATGTCATACTGTAGCCTCGCTGTCCATAAATCGTGTTGAATTAGAATGATTGACCACTATCTATCAATCTAGTTTGAAGACATATTTCATACTGATTCGTGAAATACTGGGTCCACCTATCATACCATCCCCTTCAACTCCTCGGTTGAACCCATTGTCCTCCTCTAGTTCTCGGAGATTAACCCCTGCCTCTTCTGTCCTTCTATCTACCATACTGTATCTTTGAACCTACCACACGTTCTCCAACCATGGGCCCATACACATCAGTCCAATTCTACCATTCCCCTCCACCCCTGACCCAAGGAACTCGGTTGAACCCATTGTCCTCCTCTGGCTCTCGGGGATTCACCCTTGCCTCTTCTGTCCGCCATTTGCGCACGGCGTCCCAATAGAACCAAGCGAGGAGCGAGCGAGAAAAAAAGTGAGGGGGCTATTTCTGTCCCCCACTTTTTTGCGCTCGCCCGATCGCCCGGCGGCTTCGTCTCCACACATATCACGTCGTCTGACCAGTTAGACGACGTTAGAGTTGAGGGAAAACGAAGAGACGTCGAGCGGAGAGGATGGGGTCAAACAGACCCCTCCTTCTCCGCTGTTGTATGCGCGTGGTTCCAACGGAGCTCTCCTCTCGGCTCCGAATTCTCTCCGTCTCCAGGAGAAGGCACAAGGGTCACTTGGCCTTCACTTTGCCTTCGAGATCTTGCTCATTTTCGTGAGAATTTACATGATTTTCTGCAGAATAGTAGGTATACTGCTATAAAGATTCTACTGGTATTCCTTGGTCTTACACCCCGCGCCTTCACTTTGCCCTCTAGATCTTGCTAGCTTTCTTGCGAATCTAACTGTTGTGCTGCAGAATGGAACGGACGTTGTCTTAGAGATTCTCATTTGGCACAATGGTCACTTGGTTTTCTGCTTTTGAGCGATGGTTTCGCTCGTTCTCATGCCCATTTCATCGTCACGTTTTATTGGTGCTTGTTCTCTTTGCCGATATGAGTCGAAGCTCTGCCATCTACAACCTTCCTCTGGACCTATTTATTCCTGCTAAATCACGATAACTCGTAAACTCCGAGTGATGCCGTAATCGCATCAAATAAGCGCAGTTTTGCCGCAGATTTCTCTAGTTTTGAAGCTGTTTCGTTGGTGTAGATCCGAAGATCCCTATGTGCCATTTGCGACAGGGCACAAGGAAGTTGGCGCCTGGTACCACGCCATCCCGGCCCCCATATAAGGCCATGATTGCCCCTCGAATCCCACGCACTTTTTCAATTACGATAATATTATTGCCCCTGACCACCTTGATTCTCACGCTTAGAGGAATTGCTAGTAATATGACTACGGTGACCTGGGGGCTACAGTAGGATGTCAAGTACCGCCTCCTGCTTACCTAACCCGTACAATATCGTATGGCGACATTGGTTTCATAGGTACCGTCCTGCGTCCTTTCGTAACCTGGGATGCAAGCGAGCCCTCCAACCCTACCGTACCCCCTGTCCTCGTAACGTTACTTTTTCGCCGCCATACATCCCCATTCATTGCTGATATCAATGTTTACTGTGTGGACGCAGCAGAGTATTTCTTGCGGGGTGGACCCAGCCTCGGAGCCTTTCTCCTATCATACTGTTTGCTTTCTCGCTGACCATGTCTCTCCATTTCCCTTGTCTCTCGCCGGTCAGAGTTACGGAGACACAGTGGAGAAATAGGATGATTTGCTGACCACCTCCAAC
The DNA here is from genome assembly GCA_900490775.1 of Pristionchus maxplancki. Taxonomy (NCBI): domain Eukaryota; kingdom Metazoa; phylum Nematoda; class Chromadorea; order Rhabditida; family Neodiplogasteridae; genus Pristionchus; species Pristionchus maxplancki. The sequence goes on from LS550519.1 coordinate 730,015, forward strand.
CTGAAAAGAGGCTCGCGGGGAGGAGAAAAGGCATGAAACGATCCTGAGGGAATGTATACGCGAAAAGCGTACCGTCGCTGACAGAGCTGAAGGGCTGTTACGTAAGAGGCAAACTTCGTCGTTCACATAGGCCGTGTTGAGCAAATTCCGATATTGTTGTGTTTTTGTACAAATCCACCTTTACAAGACTACAGAACCATTTATTTGCTCCATTTCTAAACCATCTGAAACATATCCGAATTGCGAATTTCGTAATATCACGTCTGCCCACCACACCTTTCCTTTCCTTCACTCATCTTTCTCTCTCCCTCTTTTTTATCTCACACACCGCCTCTCATTTCCGATTTTCTCCTCTCGGGTGGTCAATCGGACTTTTTGCCTCCTGCGATCCTCCTATCTCGACCCTCTCAATTTCGCCTGCTCTCTCGCCGGTCAGACGAAATTAGAGAGCAGGCAATTTGAAGAGAGTCCTCCTAGCCCATCGGTCAGCCGGCGCAGTGTAAAGCGCCGCCGCACATGCTTGATCTCTCGCTGCGAAAATTTGAATCCTTGCCCTTCGCGCGCTTTTCGCCTACTTTTGCAAGTCTCTACATAAAATGACCACATTTTCATTTTTTGCTGATTTGCGCGCGAACTTCAAATTTCGTATAGTATGGTTGGTTGTTTGGACTGGTCAGCAGCGGCCGTATTTTGCGACTGCGCCCCCCATGAGCATGTGCCCTCTCTCCACTCTTCGTGGTCTCTAGAGGGCTAGAGAGGGCGAGAGAGCATGGCAAAAGGAGAGAGCGAGTGACCGTTCTTCGTCGTTTTTCGCTGCAGGCGTGGCGCGGGACGTAAATAACAGAAGAGCGGGCGGACCCGGGGGAGGAGGGGAGGCAGCAGGGGCGTTGTTGCTTGTGTGTGCAAGCGAATGCTGGTCAGGGGGCTGCTGGCTGCAATCAAGCAATGTCCCCTCCTACGCTGAGCTTCTTGGTTAAGATGGGGCCTCTAGGCTCTAGGTGACAAGGGAACCCCATAAGTGGTCAGACCTCCCGAAACAATCCGTTGTCACCAGATGAAAGGGACCCCATGGGAGAGTCCAAAACCGCTTTGAACCGATTCTCGCAAAGTTGAGACTCTGTTGAGATATTTATAGAATAGTTGTCTATGTGTTTTCTGGACAGCGTCTTTTTTCTAACAATCTACTCTGCCTGAAATAGAATCCTTTCCCTTGCATCATTTCCTTGGTTTCTGGTGTTTCCATTGAGAACTCTGCCTTCTCTACATGTCCTTCCTACTCTTTTCGAAATTCCGAGGCGCATCTAACGGAGTCGCGGCGCTTGAAAGTCCTCTAATTCATTGGCATCTGTGCTCTCTTCCCTCTCAGAGATTAGCCCTCTCTATTACACCGCGAGGAGACATGCAAGACGTGTATCTCGTGGCGATAAATGCCCAGGTTCTCTCATTTTCTCCTTCTCTCTAGCGTTTTCTGATCGGCTAGAGAGCTGGAAACAAGGGAGAGTCACGTTAGGATTGAGACAAGATGGGGAGGAGAGACGTGATTTCTTGACCAAGTGCCAACACAGCTGTCGCTGCACTTAGACGATGCCCTGGCGCATGGCGTAAATAGGCGAATGCTGGCAGGGTGCCAACTTTCCCATGACCTAGGATCCTAGGACGGCAACTTGCTGCGTCCCTCATCCCCTAACCACATGGCTTCCCCCCCCCGTTCCTCCCTTCCCCCCCCCCTCGGGGTGTGTGGTCACTCCGGCACAACAACCGCTGTCGATCCATCCCGCCGAAGTCTTTTTTCCTCCCTCCCCTTCCCTTCTCCCTACTTTCGTCCCTGATTATCACACTTTCGCGTCATTTCGTGATCCACATTTCCCATATTCTTACCGTATGCTTCCAGCGCGCAACAGCCATGGTGGACTCGGGTCTGCCCCTCGTGGTGACCCCGGACCCCTCCTCGTCGTCGCCCTCAAGTACCGTATCCCTGACTACCGTAGCCTGCATTGGTCCCGCAACTACCATTACCGTATCCCGCTCGGCGTCTCCGAGCTCCTCACAGGTTTGCATCAATTTTTTTTGCTAATTTGAGAAAAATAAATCAGTTCTCGATAGCAATATACCGTACAGGACGATTCGCCGCTTCTCCTGCTGACTACGGTAGACGATGGATCGATCGATAGCCAGAGGCCACAGCCCCCACAGTCGCTGGGCCCCATAATCGGGGTTCCGAACGGACCCAAAATCATCGAGGTACGGAATTATCGACTTTTACGCAAGTCTTGTCGCTTTTTCAACAAGACCGCCTATAGTTTAGTCCTGCACGGAAGTCTGTGGGGTTACGGTAGTCGTATATGCCCGGACTCACGCTCAAACACAGAGCAGAAGCTGCGGCGGCGGCGTTCCCTGCTCTCTCATTTTTACACGTTCTCTCGTTCGCTCCGACTTCTCTGCACTCTCTCATTTTCGCATGCTATCTCGCTCGGGTCGTAGCAATGTGTGTGTGCCGTGCGGTAAACAGCTGCAGAGTGACCAGTGGGTGAGAGATTAGAGGGTCCAGAGCGGCTAGAGCGGCCGAAAATCGGCGAAATAGCGTGCGAAAGTGAGAGAGCGGCGCGTGTTTTTGGCTTCTGCCATGGAGAATTTGCTCCGCGGCTGGACGGGGGGCCGCAAGCATTTCTCTTCCCAGGCCTCAAGCATGACCGAACGGACGGCCACAACAACAAGCAGCAGGCCTGAGTCTGCTCTCTCACTTTTGCGCGCTCTCTCGCTACTCTGACCGGCGAGAGAGCAGGCGGGATGGAGAGAGTAACAAAGGGACAGCAGTTGTTGATAGATAAGAGGCGTACCGTAACCTTTGGGTGTTGCCTACTGAACAAGTTTCGAGGATAATCGAAAATTTGAAGCGCAAACGCATCATTATTTTTCGAAATGGGCACTCGACGGTTCTAGAAAACCAGTTGCCGATCACTTTTCCCACCGTAACCCCTCTCGGGGGTCAGCATTGTATTTGCCTAGTTGCGTGGCCAACCGTCCTCCGCCTGAGGGCCTTTCTGGAAGAAGAAGTGTGGGGTTAGATGAGTCGGCGCTTGCAGAGATGGCGAGAGAGCGTGCGAATCGGAGAGAGCGCCGAAAAAGGAGCGCTAAAAATAGGCTGAATTGTGTGTGTGCCGAGGGGAGTCAAGCAGAGCAAATAGAGATAGGAGTGACCCGAAGGGGAGTAGGGGACAATGGCCTGAGGGGACAGTGAAAGTGAACAGAAACCGAACAGCAACCGACTATCGATGAGGGGTTTCAGAAGTAGTGGGGGATTCTCGATAAGGGGGACTGGGAACAGAAACCAGAGTATCTTTCTACGCTAGGAGATCAAAAGACACGAAGATCGTAAGAGACAGTCCACTTGAATCTCAGACTAGATCCAGACACATTTCACTTCTTGGTGAGAGGTCTGGGAACTGTACGTATTCAGATCACCTGAAATCGAAGGGAAACCAAATCTGGGATGACCTAATATTAATTCCAGGTCAAATGCGGTCCACTCCACGCCAAGATGCACGTTGAACACTTCCTCTGTCCAGGCATCCACCAGCCATGCATCGAGTTGGATGGTGAGACAAATAGTTACTCTGATAGATTATTTTCCAAATTTCCAATTGATTGGCCTTGCACCTTCTCCATTTCATAATCAGTAGCGTCTGAAACTGAGCTGCTTTCGGAGTCGCTAACTTCGAATTTTCGAGAACCAATTTAGAAGTACATCATTTGGAATGGAATCCTTCAAAATTAGATGATTGGATGATTAGATTCACGTGGTCTCATTTATTAAATGCCGAGGGAGATTAGAGTGCGAGGACACAGTTCTAGCACGAATGCTGGATGAAATGAGTTTCAAGCATTTCATATCAGACACTGGATGAGTTTGTGTTAGTAAGTGAGTAATAGGCTGATGAAATAATGAAAAAAAATTAACGATCAAAGATCATTTCTCAGGAGAGATGATCTCCCCGAAAGAGTTCACCGTCCGCGCCAATAAGGACAAGCAGAAGGATTGGAAGGGCAGCATCAGAATCGGGAAGAGCAATCTGCGGTGAGCCATCGGGACTAGAGTGTAGTCTCGATTTGGTCAAGTGGGTAAACGCTGCACAATTATAGTAGGGACATGCTGTAGAATCTGAGCCATCGGGACTATCGAGACTCAAGTGTAGTCTAGATTTGAGATCAGGATGGGAAGAGGATCTGAGCCATCGGGACTAGAGTGTAGTCTCGAGTTGGGATCAAAGATCACTTTCAGATCCCTGATGGAGATGCGCTCGTTCGACTTCTACAACCATTCGCTGTTCTGCTCGGCAAAGTGCCAGAGCCGGAACTACATCACGCCCAAGAGGTACGCTATTGAAAATATGAAGCTGAAATGAGTTTCACTATTTCCTGATAACATAAAATAAGCGACACTGATTGATAACTTCAGCAATAACTAGCAACCTTCGGTTGCTACGTTCTTCGCCGGGTTGCGTGCAATGGTTAAAATGCCCAAGGTTGCGTTGCACATTGGCATCTTCCCTTGTGACACTTCGTGGCTACATCGCATCTTTTTCGGATCGCTCTCGGCCTCACGAGCCTTTCACAAGCGCATCGCAGGCTTCGCATGTTTTGGGGCGCTCTCCACATGTGTTCCCGACTTCCCTTAGCTTTTTGCTCCCCTGAAAAGTAGGCTGGTGAGTCCTCAAGTCATCCTTTTCCACATGCGCTTTGAGGGTTAGGCTGTCAAACGCTGCCACTTCGTGGCTACATCGCAACTTTTTCGGATCGCTCTCGGCCTCACGAGCCTTTCACAAGCGCATCGCAGGCTTCGCGTGTTTTAGAGTGCTCTCCACATGTGTTCCCGACTTCCCTTTGCTTTTAGCTCCCCTGAAAAGTAGGCTCGTGAGTCCTCAAGTCATCCTTTTCCATATACGCTTTGAAGGTTAGGCTG